>KV000928.1:6464-20891 GCA_001598015.1 Dorcoceras hygrometricum | reverse complement strand
AACATCACAATGTTCCCTACCAATGAAACATGGGACTTCGCATCGTAGATACTAGTCACAAGCTCGGGGGGCCTTATCCTCATTTTGACGGCCCAATCGACTAGGAACTAATTCAGAATACACAGTGACTATTAGATGTGTTTCATGATAGCCGTCATACCTTGAGGACTAATCAGTACAACCAAGACCTCGGACTTATCCACTCGACAAATGGTAACCACTTGGAAAGTCCGAACGAGGGTAGTTCGATAGATCACCAGGTCACTATCTATCTGCATGCTCAGAACATCATAATGTTTCCTACCAATGAAACATGGTACTTCGCATCGTAGATACTAGTCTCGAGCTCGGGCGGCCTTATCCTCATTTTGACGGCCCAATCGACTAGGAACTAATTCAGAATACACAGTGACTATTAGATGTGTTTCATGATAGCCGTCATACCCACTATCACATCTAACATACACTAGGGTGCATTCTAGGTCTTTATCCAACACAATTGTTATCATTATATAAACATAATGAAGATAAATAATGCCATAAACATATGCGAATATCATATATAAAGACTGTCATATACAAGAGTCTATAAACCCACATGCCACAAGTTGGCTAGTTGGGCATCTACTCTAACAGTTTATTAGTTGGGAGCGTGTCTTTTGTGCGACGTTGTTTGGTTAAGTCCCACGTCTGTTTCGACGTAGTGTCCAGATCTGTAATGGTACTAAGATCTGAGCTGGTTTCAGAGGTGAACCCCGAGGTTGTCGATGGCTGCTGGTCACCAGATTTGACCAGATTTGAGTTATATTTAAGAGAGGACTTTGACCCTTCGTCTATTATTGTTCCCCGACACTTAGAATATCGCAATACTCTAGCTACTGTTAACCGAACCTTAACTTCTCCGGTTGTCGACGGTAGACAGCTCCGATTGAAGTAAGAGTGGTAGCGCTAGACTCCTCTTGCTAAGACGCTTCGTTTGGTACAGCTTTTGGAAGCTTGAGTCAAGCTTGGAGAGGTTTGCGAAGACATCTCCCTTCTGTAGTCTGTTAGCATAAGCGTCGAATTGCTCCCGCCGTTCAGGTAGCTCGTTGGGTAAGTGTTAGTTTCTACCCTAGTGCTTTATTTAAAGCTGCATGTTGACCCTGTGGGGTAGGATGGAGTTGGTTGTGGTTGTAGCTCCCGGTTGTGAGTTTTGTGCTTTGCGTCCCTGAGTTAGCGTTGTGTTTTGCTTAGCAGGTTCTCAGATCTGTGTTGCTCGGGAATTCGTTGTGGTAATTGTAGCTCAGAACTAAGGTACGGATGTGAGCTTGTTTTATAGCGTTGAATTGGCATGAATTTTATGTGAGCTGCTGTGTTGGATTCTGTGTGAATTTGCTTGCTCATGTTGTGTTGTCATTGCAAGTTGTTTCATTGCATACATGAATTATCCATGTTGAACCCATATCTTGGTTAGCCGTGCTTTATTACCTTGATCTGTGTGTACCAAGATGCCTGTTCGAGGACGAACGGGTAACTCCCGTATGCCTAAACTCCCTGCTGGGATCTGTTAGCCACTATGAGCGGTGTGGGTAGCTCCCACATCTCATGAGTTGGGCAACAGCAGGTTGAGCTATTTTCTGCATCTGGTACCGTGTGTTGAGACAAGTGGGTAGCTCTCATATGCTCACATATCCCGTGGCCACCAGTGTTTAGTTGATCCGTTATCGTTTGTTGAGTAGCCGTTGAGATCCTTTGGCTCCCTTTCTTCGGTTTTAGCCTTGTTTTCATGCATAGCATTTGCATCTTATCTATTGCTATTTAACTGATGTTTTCAGTTGCTCTCCGTACTTGGGGTTTGATCTCGTGTCCCTCTAGGGCTGGTGTTTGTTTGCTTGTGCGTGTTGTACATTCCCAGGTTACTCAGCTGGTCATGGAGTTGACCCAGCGGGAGGTGCCCCTGGAGCTGGTTAGAGTGTCCCAGTTAGTATAGTATATATATGTATCAGTACTGATAGCCGGGGGATGCCCTGCACTTTGTTGTATTCAGTTGTAGTCTTGGTTGTATGGTGCTTGATACATGATGTACTGGTGTACTGTGGATTTTAGCCTTTTGTTATTTAAACTGTGATATTTTGAGTATTTTCGTATTATAAAATATGTTATCTTTCAGTCTGGCCAAAAGCGAAAATTTAACCACTATTTTAAGTGTTGCTTGTTGCATGTGCTTGACTATGTGATTCATTTGCTATGTGATATTTGTTCCCTGTGTGATCTTACCCTCTTTGTACCTTCGTAGATGCCTCCTAGACGTAGGGGTGGAGGTAGAGGGCGGGGCGGTTTCAGGAATAGTCTGAGGGTCAGAACGAGGAGGTGCAACGTAGTTGACCTTTTCGTAGACGCGATAGTCAGATTGAGGTAGATGAGCTAGCAGCCCGTGTGGACGACATGGAACTTGTGATGGCGAGGTTTCAGCAGATGAACCCTCAGATGTTTAACGGTGATGAGTCTAGTTCCGATGCGGAGTCCTGGTTGGAGAACATTACCGGGTTTTTTGACCGTTTCAGTTATGAAGACGAGCGTAGGTTGAGTTTGGCTACGTTTAAGTTGAGAAGAAGTGCCGAGCGTTGGTGGAGAGGCGCTTCGAGGACTCTAGAGGAGACAATTGTAGGGATTACGTGGAACAGCTTTTGTACTGCCTTCCGTCAGGAGTACGTTTCGGAATCCTTTGTGAACGCCAGGGAGCGTGAGTTTGATAACCTGGTGCAGGGTACTATGTCCGTGGGATATTATGCTCGGAGGTTTTCTTCTCTTATTGCGTATGTTTTGCATGTTTCTGGCCAAGAGAAGGCGAAGAGGAACAAGTTCTTGGAGGGGCTCAATGAAGAGTTGTATTCTTTGGTGTTGCAGGGTTCACCGACGAGTTATGCGGATGCGGTGGACAAGGCTATGGATATTTAGGAGGGATTTCAGAACCGTAGGTCTCGTGTTAGGCCAAAAGTGGTGCAAGGTAACCGTCCCGTGGTTTCGGGGGTGCAACCTACCCAGTCTGTACAGTCATCCCAGTCACCCCAGCAGCAGGTGGCCCAACAGTCTGGACACCAGAGGTTTAGGCCTCGTGGTCGTCAGTTAAAGAAGAAGTCAGGTTCTAGTTCTTCTGGTTCGGGTAGTTCTAGTAGTAGTGGTTCTAAGGTTGAGTTTTGTGGCCAGTGTGGAGGAAAGCATCATACAGCGCAGTGTGTAGGTGTGCAGGGTTCGTGCAACATCTGTGGACAGCATGGACATTTTGCGAGAGTGTGTCCTTTGGCTGGATCTCAGCATATCGCCGCAGCAGGGTCGAGGTGGATCTTCTAGAGGTCGTTCTTTCCCTGTGCAGCAGCAGAGGACAGGGGAGACTCAGTTTAGGCCGTTCCGGCAGCCTGGTCCTTTGCGGTTTGTACAGTCTTCTCAGCCTCAGTTTTCAGGACCTCAATTTGCCCAAGTGAATGCCATGATGAGGGAGCAAGCGGAGGGCACGCTAGGAGGAGGAGTGATCGCAGGTATTTATTTTGTCGTTGATTTTCCTGCACGTGTATTGTTTGATATAGGAGCATCGCATTCGTTTATTGATGATGCATTTGTGGTTGAGCATGGATTGCATACCACTGTATTGTGTGATGTTGTGTCTGTTGCGACTCCTGCCGACGCGAGCCTGTACTCCGGAGAGATCTTGTTGAATGGCTTTCTTAGGTTTGGTGAGAACGTGTTGTTAGCCAACATGATCAGGCTAGTGATGAGGGATTTCGATTGCATAGTGGGAATGGAAGTGTTGTTTAGTTATAGAGCCACCTTGGATTTTTTGCATGGAGTCGTGCGTTTTAGGCCCCAGTCTAGCGAGAAATGGAATTTCTATGGCCTCGATTCCCAGTCGAAGATTCCTTTAGTATTTACGATGGAGATTTTTAGCCTGTTGTCGTTAGAGAATGCTGGATTTATGATCTATGCTTTGATGCGTCTTCTTCTTCGCGCATAGAACTTAGTGATGTTCCCGTTGTTCGCAATTTCCTTGACGTGTTTCCGGAGGAGATTCCTGATTTTCCTCAGAAGAGGGAGATAGACTTTAGCATTGATTTGGTACCTGGTACAGCTCCTATCTCGCGAGCTCCATATCGTTTAGCGCCTGCTGAGTTACTCGTTCCAACAGAGGTTGTGATGCTGTGTGGGTTGTTATCGATAGGTTGTCGAAGTATGCGCATTCATTCCCTACAACATGACCTATTCAATGAAGAAGATGGCAAAGCTGTACATAGATTTTGTGATGCGATTGCATGGTGTGCCTGTTTCTATCGTTTCAGATCGTGATCCGAGGTTTACTTACAGATTTTGGAAGAGTTTGAAAGCAACTTTGGGCACCAGATTGGCTGCCTATCATCCCCAAACCAATTGTCAATCTGAGAGAACTATCCAGACCTTGGAGGACCGACCAATTCCACGGGGAAATTGGCACCTCAATGGTTGAACAGCTACGACCTCCTAATCCGGTCCACGACCAGAATCTCAATTCCTTTGTTGGTTTGCACTAGAAAATCAACGAAAGTTTCTCTGACGGAATCACCTCGCCGGAATGGTCTGAATAAATTCCAACAGGCGGCGGCGGCGGTGGCGAGGGGAGGAGTGGAAGGGAGGATATTAGCTGAGAAGCTTTTGGTGTGTATCAAATGAATACCCTAGGGGCCCTATTTATATAATTTTCATGGGCTCAAACCAAGTTAATGGGCCTGGGTCGGGCCCAGACCCAGGTATACATTGGTTTCAAGTTCATCACTGTGGCTTCATCATAATCCCGATCGACGATTAGATCGGACCGGTCTACACAATTTAAAAAACTGAGCATTATGATGTGAAAACAATTTTTCGGACCACCTAATCTAAAATAGCATTTAGGCCCCTATAAGCTTTAAGGATAGTCAAACTAGTCCAAGCTTAAGGAAATTGCATTTTCACCTTATTTAATTTTAGGAAGTCACACTTCCATCCTTCCTCCTACTATACTCAACAAATTGAGCATAATTTCCGTACTGTAATTGAGAAACCAGTACTTGTGTGACCCTCAATGGTTCAGGGATATAGGTAGCCGTGGGCTCAAAACATTTGTGACTCCGAAATCGTATTTTTGGACTAACCAATCGGATCATGGTAAATCATCTAACAGCATCGCCTCATGATCCCCTAGATATCACTGATAATTCCTGCAAGAACCAGTTGGTCATATTTAGCGTACAGTACGGTCCTTTCAACACAAATATCCCGATCAGATCAACGACCATTGGTAAATCGAGAGTCGCTAGAGATCCAATAACCATGCATACATCTTGGAGATCAAATAGTGACATCGCATGTGTTACTAGGTAAACTCATTTACCTAAAACACATCTTGTACTATGGCCAGAGATTTGTCACACTATTATCTCCTCAGATAGCATAGGATATCCATGCACAAGGGCGAGCGGTGAATCCTCGACAACGAAGCATCGAATCCTACATGCATCGGGACCTTACCCAACCCCGCCACCTGATGACCCCAACTGAGTCGATAAACGGGTCAAATTGAGGCACCTATCATGTAGAGTCTCAATGATGTTTCGAATAATGAGGGCTAATCTGTACAACCAATACCTCGGACTTAATCCACTCGACAAATGGTAACCACTTGGAAAGTCCGAACGAGGGTAGTTCGATAGATCACCAGGTCACTATCCATATGTATGCTCAGAACATCACTATGTTCCCTACCAATGAAACGTGGTACTTCACATCGCAGATGCTAGTCTCAAGCTCAGGCGGCCCATATCCTCTTTTGGACGGCCCAATTGACTAGGAACAGGTTTAGAATACAAAGTGACTATTAGATGTGTTTCATGATAGCCATCATATCCACTATCACATCTAACATACACTATAGTGCATTCAAGGTCTTTATCCAACAATTGTATATTAACAATTGACTAGGAACAGGTTTAGAATACAAAGTGACTATTTAGATGGTTTCATGATAGCCATCATATCCACTATCACATCTAACATACACTATAGTGCATTCAAGGTCTTTATCCAACAATTGTATATTAATAATGAAGATAAAGAATGCCATAAAAGAATGCGAATTTCATAAATAAAGATCGTTTTACACAGAGTCAACAAGAACCCACACGCCACAAGTTGGCTAGTTGGGCACCTATTCTAACAATAACAACAGCTACCAGGTCACGATTGGCATGGCACCTTTTGAGGAATTGTATGGCAGGAAGTGCAGATCGCCTGTATGTTGGGAAGAAGTGGGGGAGAAGCAACTGCCTTCTCCAGAATTTGTGCAGCAGATGAGAGATCAAGTAGATTTTATTCGCCAGCGAATGAAAGCTGCATAAGATCGCCAAGCCAGTTATGCGAACAAGAGGCGTAGACCTTTAGAGTTTCAGGTTGGTGATCTGGTTTTCCTGAAAGTTTCTCCTTTTCGCAGTATTATGAGATTTGGTCTTAAGGGAAAGTTGGCTCCCCGTTATGTTGAACCATATGAGATTGTTGAGAAGATTGGTCCATTGGCTTATCGGTTGTTTTAGCGCCTGACTGCCTTCATTACATGATGTTTTTCATGTGTCTATGTTGAGGAAGTATGAGCCAGATCCTTCGCATGTGTTGAGAACTGACGAGGTGGAGCTAGATCGGACTTTAAGTTATGTGGAGTATCCCTTGCAGATCTTGGATAGAAAAGAGAAACAGCTGGGGAACAAGACCATTCCTTTGGTGTTGGTCCAGTGGAACAAACATGTTAGAGAAAAAGCTACGTGGGAGCTGGAAGAGAAAATTCAACGCGAGTGGCCACATCTGTTTGAGTTGATGTTGCGTTTGTTTGCAATAGTTAGTTTGTTTGTGTTCTTTGTTCCAGTTATCTTGAACTCTTGATCTTGAGTCGTTTGATTTCGAGGACGAAATCCTGTTTTAGTGGGGGAGATATGTGAGACGCAAAAGTTTATTGGATTAATTGAGTTAATTAATAGGGTTTAGCATAGACCAGATTTGTCTTGAACAGATCTGGGATGAGCCAGCTTTAAGCTGGTATGCTTGGTTTAGCTATCAGGTTCGTTTATGTCCTTGGAACAGATCTGGAGAGTTGGAGAATTTATGTGGGAAACGTTAAGATTTGAGTGTTGGTCAGCACTGGTTGATCGCCTTCAGATGTAGTGATGGAATCTGGTAGTCGCGCGCTGTTTCAGTTACGCATTTTAGAGTTTCTACGTGGGCAGCGGTGCGACGTCATTTTGAGAATAGCCAGGTTTGACTTGCGTTAGTTGTTAGCGCTGAGTGACAGACCCGGTTATTAATTTTGGTTCGTGTTGCGGAGTAGATCGGTACGGTTCAGGGATTTCAGATTTGATTAGCTAGTGTGCGTAAGATCTAAGTGCTATGGGTGCGATGCCGTTTAGTGTTTCAGACATGAGCTAGCGGGATGACGTATATTAGTTGGAACGTGTTTTCTGTGCGACATTGTTTGGTTAAGTCCCACATCTGTTTCGACGTAGTGTACAGATCCGGAGTGGTACTCAGGTTTGAGCTGGTTTCAGATGTGAACCCCGAGGTTGTCGGTGGCTGCTGTTTACCAGATTTGACCAGATTTGAGTTATATTTAAGAGAGGACTTTGACCCTTCGTCTATTATTGTTCCCCGACACTTAGAATATTCCCGTAAGATAGCTCTGTCGCGATACCCTAGCTACTGTTCACCGAACCTTATCTTCTCCGATTGTCGGTGGTAGACAGCTCCGATTGAAGGAAGAGTGGTAGCGATAGACTCCTCTTGCCAAGACGCTTCGTTTGGTATAGCTTTTGGAACTTGCGTCAAGCTTGGAGAGGTTCGCGAAGACATCTCCCTTCTGTAGTCTGTTAGCATAATCATAGAATTACTCCTGCCGTTTAGGTAGCTCGTTGGGTAAGTATTAGTTTCTACCCTGGTGCTTTGTTTAAAGCTTCCTGTTGAACCTGTAGGGTAGGATGGAGCTAGTTGAGCTTGTAGCTTCCTGTTTTTCTTAGCAGGTTCTCAGATCTGTGTTGCTTGGGACTTCGTTGTGGTAATTGTAGCTCATAACTAAGGTACGGATGTGAGCCTGTTTTATAGCGTTGAATTGGCATGGATTTTATGTGAGCTGCTGTGTTGGATTCTGTGTGCATTTTCTTGCTCCTGTTGTGTTGTTATTGCAAGCTGTTTCATTGCATACATGCATTATCCATGTTGAACCCAAATCTTGGTTAGCCGTGCTTTGTTATCTTGATCTGTGTGTACCAGGATGCCTATTGGAGGACGAGCGGGTAACTCCCGTATGCCTCAACTCCCTGCTGGGATCTGTTAGCCACTATGAGCGGAGTGGGTAGCTCCCACATCTCATGAGTTGGGCAACAACAGGTTGAGCTGCGTTATGCATCTGGTACCGTGTGTTGAGCCTAGTGTGTAGCTCCCATATGCTCACACACCCCGTGGCCACCAGTGTTCAGTTGATCCATTATCGTTTGTTGAGTAGCCGTTGAGATCCTTTGGCTCCCTGTCTTCGGTTGTAGCCTTGTTCTCATGCATAGCATTTGCATCATATCTATTGCTGTTTGACTGCTGTTTTTCAGTTCCTCTCCGTACTGAGGTTTGACCCCATGTCCCTCTGGGGCTGGTGCTTGTTTGCCTGTGCGTGTTGTCCAGGTTTCCCAGGTTACTCAGCTGTTCGTGGAGTTGACCGAGTGGGAGGTGCCCCGGGAGGTGGTTAGAGTGTCCCAGTTAGTATAGTATATATTGATAGCCGGGGGATGCCCTGTGCTTTGTGGTATTCAGTTGTAGTATTGGTTGTATGGTGCTTGATACATGTTGTACTGTTGTACTGTGGCTTTTAGCCTTTTGTTATTTAAAATGGGTTATTTTGAATATTGCCGTATTTTAAATTATGTTATCTTTCAGTCAGGACAAAAACAAAAATTTAACCACTATTTTAATGCTTCCGCTATTGTTTATTGCGTGGTTTTACTCTGATTGAGCACGAGGCTGACACTGGTTCAGTGCCCAAGTGTGAGTTGGTGCACTGGCCGAGTTCTTAAAAGAAATATCAAGTTGATAGCACAAGCATGGGAAGATATCAAGAGACCAGCTCAGAGAGGAGCGCTCCCTGGTGTGTGAGTATTTTACCTTTGAGAGATTGAGCGTATACTGTAATCTCACACACGATTCACTCATATATTTGAGACCTGAGAGAAACATATATTGAGTGAATCAAAAACAAAAACAACTTCCTTGTAGTCTTTTTAAATAGACGTTAAACAAGTCTTATAGTCTTTCTCACTAAGACGTTAATGATGTGTGTTGTAGCATTTCTCACTGAGGCATAAAAGAATTGATGTTAGACACATGGCTTGCGGATGGTGTGCATATGTGGCTAGGAGTTCTTACAGTTTGCGAGCTGTCGGATCGGTTTGAAGTGGGGGCTACTGTAATCAAAGTCTTTTAGTGGATCCTTCCCGTTGTGGAAGAAGGGGAGACGCAGGAGATTCATCTCCAAAATTCCATAAACAAATTGCAGCATATTACAGCTTACTGCATTCATACCATACGCATTGCATATTTTACAACTGTGCCTGAAACTATTAACAAGCTTTCGATTTATTGTAATTCAGTTTGAGTTGTTTCCACATGATTTGAGTTCATAACTCAAATCTGTATCTCGGTGCACTAAAACTTCAAGAACACTGAGCTATTGCAGCTCAAAGATTTAACTAATCAGATCGCTCGCATGTAGGACCAGCTCACAAAGATGTTGGTCAATTTCCATGTGATCCGATTCCCTTGTTATGCTGGTTTTCCAAATAGAAAATTTTAAATGTACGCACCATGAGGGTTCGGTGTCTTATGCTGTGCGAGAGACAATGTGAGTTGTGTGAGAGGTCATGAGACACCTCCAATTTTGATCCTATCACAAACGGTGGAATTTGTTTCTAAAGTTCGGAGCTGAATTTCCTACGTCGCCCCTTCTTCCATTGCTGGAAGGATACACTAGAAGACTTTGATCATACATAAATCTATAAAGACCCACCTCAGCTGGGACATACCCGCTGCCCAAAGCTGAGACTCCTAGACTCTGCTTCACTGCAGCTTGCAGGCTGTGCAACTCTGTTCACTTGTTTAACGTATCTGAGAGAAAGAATACAAACACTAAGTTTACGTCTTCGTGCCAAGACAGATTACATTTGATTTGATTTGTGATTCACTCAACTATTCTATTCAGCTCTCCTCTCTGGTCTCATATATGTGAGTGAATCTGTCTGTGAGAATAATTATAGTGTAAGATCACTTTCTCAAATTGTTTTCTCACACACTAGGAAGTGCTTCTTCCTATGCTGATGTCTTCATCATCTTCCCAAGTTGTGCAATCGACTACAATGATTCTACATTTTAGCTCTCGGTTGTGCAGCAGATCACACCTGAGCACCAGCTCTCAACTTATACACCAGCTGCCACCTGAGTGTACTAGCTCTCGGCTATTGCACATTTCTTCTCCTCTGTTTTGTTTCGTGCTGTCGGAGAACCGTGGCGGATCCGGATCACGCCTCTCGGCGAGGCAGCCGAAGAACAAAATTGGGCCGAGAGACGATCAATAAAATTCTAAAACATGCAAACTATGAACCATTTATAGGGTGTTTTGTTGATTACCTTGCTGGAAACTCGTGCCTGGCTCCGACCAGTTTCGCGAGGAAACCGGCACTTCACGGTAGGCGGTGGTAGATTACGTCAATCAGGTCCACGACCGGAAGGGAGACTCCTCCGTCAGCCTGCACTGAACAAAAATTGGGCCGGGAGACGATCAATACAATTCATAAACATGCAAAACTATGAACCATTCATAGGGGGTTTTGTTGATTACCTTGCTGGAAACTCGTGCCTGGCTCCGACCAGTTTCGCGAGGAAACCGGCACTTCACGGTAGGCGGTGGTAGATTACGTCAATCAGGTCCACGACCGGAAGGGAGACTCCTCCGTCAGCCTGCACTATAAGGCCTGACGAGATCAGCGCGGATGGATTCTCCTCGTCAAGTTGGCCGGAACAAATTCCGGCGAAGCGAAGCGACGGCGGCGACGGCGGCTTTGAGGAGAGGAGGGAGGCGGTGGCTTTGAGACTAAGGTTAGGGTTAATAATTGTTTTTAATGTTATGATCAAAGCCTCCTAGGTCTACATTAAGTAGACAAGCAATAGACTTGGACCGGCCCAATGGGCCCGGGTCCAACGGATGAACATTCGGTTCATCCCTATCACCGTGACTTCATCGTAACTCCGATCACCGATCAGATCGGACCGATCGACTCAGTTTTCAAAACTGAATACTATGATCCGAAAAACCATTTTTCAGAAGCCCAGTGCAAAATGACCGTTTTGCCCCTCAACAGCGGGAAATCACGATTTGACCCCTGTTGACTTTTAGGATGTCGCACTTCCTAAAATCCTCTCCCTATGCTCAACACATTGAGCTCAGTATCCGTGCGGGAATCTCGAATACAGTACTTGTGTGACCCTCAATGGTTCAGGGATACAGCTAGCCGTGGGCCCACAACCATTGTGGCTCCGGAATCACAATTCCGGACTTGCCCATCGGATCATGGTAAGATCTTCTAGAAACATCGCCCCATGATCCCCTAGGTATCACTGATAGTGCCTTCAAGAACCAGTTGGTCGTGATTAGCTTACAGTACGGTCCTTTCAATCCATATATCTCGATCAGATCAACGACCATTGGTAAATCGAGAGTCGCTAAAGATCCGATAGCTATGCATACATCTTGGAGATCGAATAGTGACATCACGAGTGTAACTAGGTAAACCCATTTACCCAAAACACTTCTAGTACTCTAGACAGAGATTTATACACTATTTTCCCCTCAGATAGCATAGGATATCCACGCATGTCTGCGAGCGGTGGATCCTCGACAACGATGCATCGACTCCTACATGCATCGGGGTCTCACCCAATCCCGCCGCCTAATGACCCCAAGTGAGTCGGCAAAGGAGTCAAAGTGAGACGCCTATCATGTAGAGTGTCAATGACGTTTCGAGTCGTGAGGACTAATCAGTACAACCAAGACCTCGGACTTATCCACTCGACAAATGGTAACCACTTGGAAAGTTGGATCCTCGACAACGATGCATCGACTCCTACATGCATCGGGGTCTCACCCAATCCCGCCGCCTAATGACCCCAAGTGAGTCGGCAAAGGAGTCAAAGTGAGACGCCTATCATGTAGAGTGTCAATGACGTTTCGAGTCGTGAGGACTAATCAGTACAACCAAGACCTCGGACTTATCCACTCGACAAATGGTAACCACTTGGAAAGTCTGAACGAGGGTAGTTCGATAGATCACCAGGTCACTATCTATCTGCATGCTCAGAACATCACAATGTTCCCTATCAATGAAACATGTTACTTCGCATCGCAGATACTAGTCTCGAGCTCGGGCGGCCTTATCCTCATTTTGACGACCCAATCGACTAGGAACTAATTCAGAATACACAGTGACTATTAGATGTGTTTCATGATAGTCGTCATACCCACTATCACATCTAACATACACTATAGTGCATTCTAGGTCTTTACTCAACGCAATTTTTAATCATCATACAACACAATGAAAGTAAAGAATGCCATAATTGAAATGCGAATATCATATATAAATATTGTCATATACAAGAGTCTATAAACCCACACGCCACAAGTTGGCTAGTTGGGCATCTACTCTAACAATCTTCCACTTGCCCTAAAGCCAACTACTCATCAGACGTAATCCCATTGTTTCGCGATGTTTTTCAAACAAGGGTCCTGGCAAGGGCTTCATAAGTGGATCAGCAACGTTGTCCGCTGAGGCGACTCTCTCAACTGCTATGTCACCTCTAGCCACAATATCCCGGATTATGTGGTATTTCCTCAGTATATGTTTGGATATTTGGTGAGACCTAGACTTCTTTGCTTGCGCAACGGCACCCGTGTTGTCGCAGTACACGGGGACTGGACCAACCCCATTAGGAATGACGCCCAACTCTTGGACGAAATTCCTTATCCAAACCGTCTCCTTAGCAGCAGCTGATGCTGCGATTACTCAGCCTCAGTGGTTGAATCCGCGATGGTGTCTTGTGTCAGGCCTCGTGCTCACAACAGATAAACACATGCGGAAGCTATCAAAAAGTGGATAAAATTTTTTGCTTTTAGGCCCGACGGTTTTAAACATATAATTACAAATACAACAATACTTAAAATAAGTTTCCCAAATCATAAAACAATCCACAACAAAGCATACACAAATCAAATATGTATCTTATTCCCCTACGGGTACAACAACAAAGCGCAGGGCATCCCCCTGGCTAACTGATACATATATATATATATATGATATATGCTACTGGGACACACTAACCACCTCCTGGGGCACCACCAGCTGGGTTGAAACCACGACCAGCTGTAGAACCTGGGTTTCCTGAAAACAACGCAACAAAGAAACAAACTAAGCCCCGGAGGTACATGGGGTTAAACCCCAGTACGGAGAGCAATAATACAACAGAAATAAACAGCAGGGAATAAAATGCAGGTGCTATGCATGAGACGCCGAAGAACACGGAAAGCTCGACCCACAAGGGAGCTAAGGAACTCAAACATAGCTCCAAGAATTACCAACAACATACAGTGGCCACGGGTGTGTTCACAGTGTGGTAGTGAGCCACTCGCCATAATACTACACCCACTTACCGGATGCATCAAACAACTCGACCTGCTGTTGCCTCGCCCATGAACTGTGGTATTTAACCACTCGGCGCATGGTGGCTACGATCCCAGCAGGGAGATGAGAGTGCGGTATTGCCGCTCGCCCTCACATCCTGGTAAGAAATAACAACAATACAACAATGGTACAAAGACTACCAAAACTGGAAAGGAATACCGTGCGTGTATGCAGCATGAGGGAATGCAAGCATATAAACATATGCAACGCAGCAAATACACAATTAGCATACACAATCCTCAACAAGACACAACCAGCAGGCACGGCCATTCCACATACCAGCAGCTAAAATTATCCAAGCCAAAATCTTGCTGTAATATAAGCTCAAATCCGTACCTTATACTGAGCAACAACTAACCCTGCGAGAAATCCCGAAGACTCTGGTAAAAGCCTGTTAAACACACGGCATACACAACGTAAATCTAACAGGTTGCTAAACAAGCTCACGACTGGGAGTCTCACTCAACCAGCTGCCCAATATACCTCAACAATAACATAGAAAGCTTAAAACTAGGGCTAGGAACAAGGTCTCACCGAAAACCAGAACGTAGTTCTACCAAATCGACGCAACACTCGAACGGCAGCAACTTCGCGTTCCTCGACTAGACAATTCCAGCTTCTAAAACTGGTA
>KV000927.1:16879-41092 GCA_001598015.1 Dorcoceras hygrometricum | reverse complement strand
GATAAAATCAGCAGCAGGTTACTGTAGCTCGCGACAGGTGGAGTTTTGAATTTCAGTTGAGGCGTGAAGCGTTATTTATTTGGTTCAGCTGGAAGCAAACGCGCGAAGACAAGAGTTAATGAGAAAGCGCCACGTGTTGGTTACTGTTACGCACGAGAAATCAGCAGCAAGATTTTCTTACGCATCTGCTGGGTTATGTACCTGCTGGTTACTGAAGTGTATCTGCTGGTTATTAATGAATCGGCTGATTGATGATGACGTAGGTGCGACGTCGTCGTTTTGATAATAAACGAAAAACCAGTCGAGGTGAAAATGGTTCCAGCTGAGACATGAATGCGACATCGTTTTGACTTATGATTATGAGACTTGATGCGATGTCGTTTAGCAACCAGGCGAGGAATTGGAAATCAGTTGAGAGATTGTGGTATCTGCTGGTTATCCAGTCGAGGGAACGATGCGACACCGTTTTGATTATAAACAGGAAATATTGATACGATGCCGTTTCGACTATTGTTGCGAAATCAGCCGTTGGATTAAGAGAGCGACCAGCTGCTGGTTTCTTTTAAATCAAAGTTATACCAGCTGAAGATATGTTACGACGTATTTGAGATTAGTTATAACGACATCGTTTTTGAGTTTTGAAATGTTGCGACTGGATTTATGTTGCGACTGGATTCCTGTTGTTGCGACTGGTTACTACTACAGCTGGTTATTGCGTCTGCTGAAGAACAACGATATTCGAACAGCAACTGAGAACGATCAACAGCAGTTGAGGAATCTGTTTATCGTTATCCACCTTCTAAGCGGTGAAAATATATCTTGTTTGAATACTCAGCATGACACGTGGAACTCAAATTGAACACGTTGGAAATGCTGCAGAGTCACAGAGATCGATTGTATATAAATAGGAATGAATTTGAAATACTGAGAACATCTTGATTTCAGTTATCGACCTTTGATCGTGCAAGTATCTTCGGAAGTGAGGAACAGAGTGTAAGAACGTTAACTGAAGCATTTTGAAAACAGAGGAAGAAAGGTATAATCTGACAGAAGAGTCAGGAACTAGATTACTCGAGAATGATAGTTCTTGAGTATTCCGCTGAAATCACATACATATTTGATTACTGTTCTTGATTTAGAACTTGAGTTATGTGTGTGTCGATCCATCACAGGTAGTGGATCTTTTATATTTGCATGAGTTTGCATATCGAAGAGAATTGAATTGATTCTAATGCCCAGGACTGAGTTGGCCTGATTTTCGAAGCCGGAGATGGTTTCGATAGATGAATATTCATGTCAAGATCGGATACGAATCTTGATGGCGTAGAACTGATATGGAATCAATTCTGAGATCGAAGAGGAGAACTAGATTCATTTCATGTCATTGCATTTGTTTACAGTTGATAAACTGTTGTGCGTTTTATTGTTATTATGCGTACCTGCTGATTATATTGAGATGATTCTCACCGGAGTTTATCCGGCTGTTGTTTTGTTTTGTATGTGTGCATGACAACAGGAAGAAAGAACTAGTGGGGAGCAACCACGGGTAGCGAGAAATACTATCTAGACGCTGGATCAGCAGCAGGAAGACTAAACATCAGCTGATAGTCTAGATGTTGAGACAATTGGTCTTAGGTTGCTTACGTCTGGTTTTGTATATAACATATATGCGTATACTAGTGAACTTAGCTTGTAACCGCTGTGAACTTTGAAATATTTGTGTAAATGAATCATGTTTACGCTACCAGCTGAACTTATTATGCTTCTGCTGATTTACGCTTCTGCTGGTTGAAAATTTTTTTTTTTAGTAAGTTATGTATAAACCAGATTAGATTGTTAAACTTGTTTAGTTTACATTAATAACCCACTGATTACGATTAGAAGATTAATTGTGAGCAGAGAGCCTCACAACAGGTGGTATCAGAGCGTTACTACATTAGTGAGATATTTGAACTAGATGAGTGGGGTAGATCGAGTTCTTGTTATGATGAATTGCATGCTTGTGTGGTATATGTCTTACTGCTTTTGAATTTATATCACATGATTTTGTGAATAAATGGTAAGAATATACCGAAGAACTATGAGAAATACATGCGTTGGAAGTGATTAACAGCATGTATTGAGTGAAGTATGAATCAGCACTCGATCTCTTGAGCAGCAGTACATTGATGTATGCTAATCAGAGGAGGGACTGAAATTGATTTGTTATTGGTTGATGAGAAATGATAAACACGTCTGTTTGATTCCTAGATATGCCTCCTCGAAGAAAGACGAATCGGCAGACAGAGCAAGGTAGTACATCTACTGAGGTTTTGAATGCAGCTGCTACTCCAATGGAAACTTTGTTGAAAAGATTCCAGTCGTTTAAATCACCGACGTTGACAGGAACAGAAAGTGCTATTGATTGTGAAAACTGGTTAGAAGATATAGAGCAGTTGTTCGAAGCACTTGACTACACTGATGAGCGTCGGGTGAAACTGATTTTACACCAACTACATGGTATTGGGAAAAGCTGGTGGGTGGCAACAAAGAAAGCGTTTGAAAATCAGGGTACTGTGATTACGTGGGCAGTATTCCGAACAGCTTTCTATCAACGATTCTTCCCAGTTTCTTATAGGAAGGATAAAGGAGCAGAATTTGCGAACTTGCGACAAGGGCAGTTGAATATAGAGGATTACGTTGCCAAGTTCACAAGTTTACTGAAATTTGCGCCACATGTTGCTATGAATGATGAAGCACAAGCGGATCAATTCATTAATGGATTGAATCCAGATGTATTTACTTTGGTAAATACGGGGAGACCAAATACTTTTGCCGATGCGTTGAACCGAGCAAAAGGAGCTGAAGCTGGATTACTAAGGCAGCGAAGAGCACAATTTGTGCCAGCAGCAGCCAAAGCAGCAGAGAACCCGCAGATTCCACCACCCCCTCGCTTTGATGCTGGAAGCAGCAGCAGTGGGAAAAAGAAAAACTTCTTTAAGGGAAAAGGAAAACAATTCAAACGAGCTGGAACCAGTAGTTCTTCTAGCTCGAGCGAGTTTAAACAAATGCAAACTGGACAACAAACTGGCGATTATTGTACCAAGTGTGGAGGGAGACATGCCACAGAACAATGTAGAGGAGTGTCTGGCCTCTGCCGTATTTGTAATCAGCCGGGACATTTCGCAAGAATATGTCCTCAACGTAATTCTGGGAATTTCCAGAATTCAGCAGCAGCAAGAACAATGTCAGCACCCGAAAGGCAAGCCTCTTCTGTACAATCTTATCAACCTCAACATCCGCAACAAAGTAGACAAGGAGGAATCCAGACAGTGAGCCAACCTCCTAAACAACAAGCTAGAGTGTTTGCATTAACGGAGGAACAAGCACAAGCAGCCCCAGACGATGTGATTGCAGGTAACTGCTACTTGTGCAACTTTCCAGCTTATGTATTAATTGATACTGGTGCAACACACACCTTTATCTCTGAGAAATTTGTGATATCACATAAGTTGTCTGCTGAACCTTTAACTGAAATAGTATCGGTTTCTTCACCTTTGGGGAAAGGAATGTTATCGATCACAGCGGTGAGAAATTGTGTGTTACAGTTTGAGGATCACGCAATTGAAATTGATTGTGTTGTGCTCGGATTATCTGATTTTGATTGTATCGTGGGCATAGATATGTTAACCAAGTATAGAGCAACCGTTGATTGTTTTCAGAAGGTGGTTCGATTCAAACCAGAGCACGCTGATGAATGGAAATTCTATGGTAAGGGATCCCGAGCCAGAATTCCTTTGGTCTCTGCTATTACAATGAATAATCTATTGCAGAAAGGAGCAGAGGGATTCCTGATTTATGCAATAGATACAAAGAAAAGTAGCCCGAATTTGGTTGATATACCAGTGGTCTGCGAGTTTGCTGATGTTTTTCCTGATGAGATCCCAGGATTACCTCCATATCGAGAGGTAGACTTCAGCATTGAATTGATGCCAGGTACACAACCAATATCGAAAGCACCATATCAAATGGCATCAATTGAGTTGAAAGAATTAAAAGATCAGCTGGAGGATCTTCTTACCAAGGGATACATTAGACCAAGTGTTTCTCCCTGGGGTGCTCCAGTATTATTTGTGCGCAAGAAGGATGGATCAATGAGGCTATGTATTGATTACCGGCAATTGAACAAAGCAACGGTAAAGAATAAATATCCTTTGCCACGAATAGATGATTTATTTGATCAGTTGCAGGGTTCGACGGTATATTCAAAGATCGATTTGAGATCGGGATATCATCAATTGCGAGTAAAAAACGAAGACATATCGAAGACTGCCTTTCGAACAAGATACGGTCACTATGAGTTTGTGGTTATGCCGTTTGGATTGACTAATCCAGCAGTGTTCATGAGTTTAATGAACCGAGTCTTCCAACGATATCTTGATGACTTCGTGATTGTATTTATTGATGATATTCTAATCTATTCAAAGAATTTGAATGATCATGCAAGCCATCTTCGAACAGTTTTGCAGACTTTGAGAAATGAGAAGCTGTATGTGAAACTGTCAAAATGTGAGTTTTGGCTACAAAGAGTTGTATTTCTTGGGCATATTATCTCTGGAACTGGAATTTCAGTTGATCCCAGTAAGATAGAGGCAGTAATCAATTGGCCTAGACCAAAATCTGTGCCTGAAATTCGAAGTTTTATGGGTCTTGCAGGGTATTATCGCCGATTTATTCAAGATTTCTCGAGTATTGCAAAGCCTATAACTCAGTTGACCCAGAAAAATGCATCCTTTGTTTGGTCAGAAGCATGTGAGAACAGTTTTCTTGAGTTGAAGAAGAGATTAACTACCGCACCAGTGTTAACAATTCCTGTAGGTACTGGTGGATTTGTTGTGTATTGTGATGCGTCTCACCAAGGATTAGGATGTGTTTTAATGCAGCGAGGTCATGTGATTGCATATGCCTCAAGACAATTAAAATCGCATGAAATTCGCTATCCAATTCATGATCTTGAATTGGCAGCTATCGTCTTTGCATTGAAGATATGGCGACATTATTTGTATGAGGAGAAATTTGAGATCTTTTCTGATCATAAGAGCCTGAAGTATCTATTTTCTCAGTCAGAATTAAATATGAGACAACGAAGATGGCTGGATTTATTGAAAGATTTTGATTGTGAGATCAAATATTATCCAGGGAAGTCGAATGCAGCAGCTGATGCTTTGAGTAGGAAGATTTGTGCTCTATCTTTGACTACGATTGGAGTGTCGAATTTGATAGAAACTTGCTGCATTTCTGGATATGTATTTGAAACAGAAAGAAAACCAATGAGAATTTGTGCTATCAGTGCTGAACATGAACTGCTGATTCGAATTAAAGAGGCACAAAAGAGAGATTTGAATATTCAACGATCTGTTGAAATGATAAAATCAGGACATCAATCTGAATATCGCATAAACAACGAAGATGTGTTACATGTGAATAGCAGACTTGTTGTTCCAGATGTCGTGGAATTGAAAGAGCAAATTTTGAATGAAGCCCATCGAAGTAGATTCAGCATTCACCCTGGTGGCAGGAAGATGTACAACGATTTGAAGAAACAATATTGGTGGAAACAAATGAAAACTGATGTGGCGGAATTTGTTTCAAAATGTTTGAATTGTCAGCAGGTAAAAGCGGAAAGAAAGAAACCTGCTGGTTTATTACGGAGTCTATCAGTTCCTGAATGGAAATGGGATCATATTTCCATGGATTTCGTAACGAAATTGCCAAAATCATCCAGAGGTTGTGATGCAATTTGGGTGATTATCGATAGGTTGACAAAATCTGCATGTTTTATTCCTTATCGAATGACCTATCGACATGATCAAATGGCAGATCTGTATGTGAGAGAAGTGGTAAGACTGCATGGAATACCAAAATCAATTGTGTCTGATAGAGATCCCAGATTTACTTCTCATTTTTGGAGTAGTTTACAGCAAGCGCTGGGTACAAAACTACATCTAAGCACTGCTTATCATCCTCAAACTGATGGCCGATCTGAAAGAACGATTCAGACACTTGAGGATATGCTTAGAGCAGTAGTACTAGATTTTGGTATGACATGGCAGGATTCATTATCACTGGTGGAATTTTCATACAACAACAGCTATCAAACCAGCATTGAAATGGCTCCGTTTGAAGCGTTGTATGGAAGGAAGTGTCGTTCACCATTGTACTGGGATGATGTCTCAGAAGTACCTGAGTTGGGACCAGATTTAATTAGAGAGATGACTGAAAAAGTGAAATTGATTCAGCAGAGAATGCGAACAGCACAGCATAGGCAAGCCAAATATGCGAATACCAGACGAAGACCTTTGAGTTTTGAAACAGGGGACAAAGTATTCTTGAAAATTTCTCCTTTCAAGGGTACAATCAGATTTGGAAAGCGGGGAAAATTGTCTCCTAGATTCATTGGTCCGTATGAAATTTTAGAGAAGATTGGTGATCTAGCATATCGACTGGCTTTACCTCCATCTCTTTCGGGTATACATGATGTTTTTCATGTATCTATGCTGAGAAAGTATATGCCTGATGCTTCTCATATTATTCCTGCTGAAGAAGCTGAGTTGGATGAAACTTTGAGTTATGTTGAACAACCAATTCAGATTCTTGATCAAAAAGAAAAGCAACTTCGAACGAAGGTGATTCCATTACTAAAGATTCAATGAAATCGACATGGCATAGAAGAAGCAACGTGGGAAGTAGAGGACGACATGAAACAACGTTTCCCATATCTCTTCCAATAAGGTTAGCTTTTGCTCAGAATCAATTTTCTCCTTATGTTCTATATATATATAACAACTGCTGATGAGTTCGAGGACGAACTCAAATCTTAGAGGGGGAGAAATGTAATGCCCAGAATCATTAAGAGGAGGATTAGTTTAACATTTCGACATTTACGAATTGATGAAGCTTGATTATGAGTTCGGATTTCTTCTGGAAGTGTTGAGTGATGAAGGAACTGTGTATCGTTAGATTTTGCTAAGTAAGCCAGACGAAGTAACCAGACGAAGCGATTTGATAAAATCAGCAGCAGGTTACTGTAGCTCGAGACTGGTGGAGTTTTGAATTTCAGTTGAGGCGTGAAGCGTTATTTATTTGGTTCAGCTGGAAGCAAACGCGCGAAGACAAGAGTTAATGAGAAAGCGCCACGTGTTGGTTACTGTTACGCACGAGAAATCAGCAGCAAGAGTTTCTTACGCATCTGCTGGGTTATGTACCTGCTGGTTACTGAAGTGTATCTGCTGGTTATTAATGAATCGGCTGATTGATGATGACGTAGGTGCGACGTCATCGTTTTGATAATAAACGAAAAACCAGTCGAGGTGAAAATGGTTCCAGCTGAGACATGAATGCGACATCTTTTTGACTTATGATTATGAGACTTGATGCGATGTCTTTTAGCAACCAGGCGAGGAATTGGAAATCAGTTGAGAGATTGTGGTATCTGATGGTTATCCAGTCGAGGGAACGATGCGACACCGTTTTGATTATAAACAGGAAATATTGATACGATGCCGTTTCGACTATTGTTGCAAAATCAGCCGTTGGATTAAGAGAGCGACCAGCTGCTGGTTTCTTTTAAATCAAAGTTATACCAGCTGAAGATATGTTACGACGTCGTTGAGATTAGTTATAACGACATCGTTTTTGAGTTTTGAAATGTTGCGACTGGATTTATGTTGCGATTGGATTCCTGTTGTTGCGACTGGTTACTACTACAGCTGGTTATTGCGTTTGCTGAAGAACAACGATATTCGAACAGCAACTGAGAACGATCAACAGCAGTTGAGGAATCTGTTTATCGTTATCCACCTTCTAAGCGGTGGAAATATATCTTGTTTGAATACTCAGCATGACACGTGGAACTCAAATTGAACACGTTGGAAATGCTGCAGAGTCACAGAGATCGATTGTCTATAAATAGGAATGAATTTGAAATACTGAGAACATCTTGATTTCAGTTATCGACCTTTGATCGTGCAAGTATCTTCGGAAGTGAGGAACAGAGTGTAAGAACGTTAACTGAAGCATTTTGAAAACAGAGGAACAAAGGTATAATCTGACAGAAGAGTCAGGAACTAGATTACTCGAGAATGATAGTTCTTGAGTATTCCGCTGAAATCACATACATATTTGATTACTGTTCTTGATTTAGAACTTGAGTTATGTGTGTGTCGATCCATCACAGGTAGTGGATCTTTTATATTTGCATGAGTTTGCATATCGAAGAGAATTGAATTGATTCTAATGCCCAGGACTGAGTTTGCCTGATTTTCGAAGCTAGAGATGGTTTCGATAGATGAATATTCATGTCAAGATCGGATACGAATCTTGATGGCGTCGAACTGATATGGAATCAATTCTATCTCCGGAAGTAAGGAACAGAGCTTAAGAAAACTGATTGAAGTATTTGAAAACAGAGGAATAAAGGTGTAATCTGACAGAAGAGTCAGGAACTAGATTACTCGAGAATGATATTTCTTGAGTATTCCGCTGAAATCACATACATATTTGATTACTGTTCTTGATTTAGAACTGTTCTTGATTTAGAACTGGAGTTATGTGTGTATCGATCCATCACAGGTAGTGGATCTTTTATATTTGCATGAGTTTGCATATTGAAGAGAATTGAATTGATTCTAATGCCCAGGACTGAGTTGGCCTGATTTTCGAAGCTGGAGATGGTTTCGATAGATGAATATTCATGTCAAGATCGGATACGAATCTTGATGGCGTCGAACTGATATGGAATCAATTCTGAGATCGAAGAGGAGAACTAGAATCATTTCATGTCATTGCATTTGTTTACAGTTGATAAACTGTTGTGCGTTTTATTGTTATTATGCGTACCTGCTGATTATATTGAGATGATTCTCACCGGAGTTTATCCGGCTGTTGTTTTGTTTTGTATGTGTGCATGACAACAGGAAGAAAGAACTAGTGGGGAGCAACCACGGGTAGCAAGAAATACTATCTAGACGCTGGATCAGCAGCAGGAAGACTAAACATCAGCTGATAGTCTAGATGTTGAGACAATTGGTCTTAGGTTGCTTACGTCTGGTTTTGTATATAACATATAAGCGTATACTAGTGAACTTAGCTTGTAACCGCTGTGAACTTAGAAATATTTGTGTAAATGAATCATGTTTACGCTACCAGCTGAACTTATTATGCTTCTGCTGATTTACGCTTCTGCTGGTTGAAATTTTTTTTTTAGTAAGTTATGTATAAACCAGATTAGATTGTTAAACTTGTTTAGTTTACATTAATAACCCACTGATTACGATTAGAAGATTAATTGTGAGCAGAGAGCCTCACAGACTATCTTCCAAGTAGACACCAAAAGGGTGAATTATAAGCGCACCGTTAACATGACCATTATAACTTTGAAGTGATATTATGGAACATGAAAATAAACATCAATATTGATGAAATTTAATCTAAGGAATCTTGAAGACAAAAAATAAGAATCAGTGTCGTTGAACGGTGATAGATTCTACCTCAAATGTGAAAAAGGAAACAGAATTAAATACCTAATACTGAGGATCCAGCATGAAGTAAACTTCCATCTAGAATAACGTCAGAGTGTCCACGCCCTTCAGGATGCCGTGTAACTTGAATAACAATAAAACACACTTCAAGATTAAAACAAATTATTTCTTTTATTAAATTTGAATGAATGAGATATATTATCTAAATCTAAACTAGTATAACTCTACTAGGAGACTGATAAACATTGAAACCATATATAAACTTCACCCCTAACAAAAAAACACACTTCAAGATTTTGGACTTGGAATTGATCTTGAACAACATCAGGTCCTTCTACGTTGTGTACTCTCAGCATCTGAGTTCTAATGGAGTCTGACCACCAGAATCCCACGGTCGCTAACCCGAATCGAGGAGGAGCTTCGAATACCGAAGGAACTCTAGCTATTGGAGAAGTTTTACGTGCAGACGTTTATAGACCAAACAAGCAGCTTGTAACTTATCACAGGAGAATTACGGATGGAGGTTATGTTGCTGTTCATATCTCCTCAGGGTTTCGATTTCTTCCGAAAGATGAAGAACTCATTACGGACTACTTGAACAAGAATATCAACGAATAGGATTCCCCATGCATCCGTATGATATCCACCATCAATGTTTACAGACATAGTCCAGAGGAGTTGGCTGGTATGTAGTACGTTTGTTTGTCTGATTCCCTATGTTTGCAGTCCACTTGTTTTATATGCATGTTTGTTTGATTCCTATGTGTCCAGAAGATTTCATAAACTTGTGAAACAACTTCAAAATATTGAATATATATATATATATATGCAGCTATCAATGTTTTCGTATCTTTTTTTAACGCAGGGTTGCACCAGAGTTTGGGGGATGAGGAATGGTACTTCTTTTCATCGAGAGAACGCAAGTATGCGAATGGGAGCCGGCCGGATCGAGCAGCAGGTAACGGGTATTGGAAGGCCAATGCCGCTGATAAGAAAATACATCAAAATGCTGAATTGGTTGGGACGAGGAAGTGTTTAGACTTTTACGAAGGGAGGCCCCCTAATGGCAGGAAGACTAAATGGATCATGCACGAGTTCGTGTCGGCTAAGCAGCCACCAAGACAACGGACAGGCCCAAATGATATGCGAGTAAGATATGATATCCAACATCATCTCTTTTAATCTGTGAAAACACTAACAGATTTCTGATCATGCGACTGATCTTGCAGCTAGACGACTGTGTTCTGTGTCGGATTCACAGATCCGAATACTCAACAAAAAGGCCAGAGGAACAGAGTAGTAGTGCTGCCTCGGAGTGTGGTAAAAGTTGTAAGAAGAACCAGGCAGCCCCCAAGTGTGCAAGAACTGAATTCCAGGACACTGATAAGCATCTCAATCCGGTGCTTATGAAATCAAGATAATTCATTTTAGCTTAAGTTTCCACTTCTTTCTGGACCAGTCAGTACCTATTTTATGATTTTGTTAATTGTATTTCAATTGCTTCCGAAATTAAGTATAACAGATAAATAGGATGAAACACTTTTGTTAGATTTCCGATTCTTGCATTTTTGTTTTGTTCATAATTTGCTCCTTGTCATTTTTTGGTGTTCTGGTTTCGGATGAGACCCTTCCTTTTAATTTATAATCCTTGAACTTTTTCGGTTCTCGTGTATTTTGACAGTTTTTTAATTCTTGTTTTCTTAAGCTTGATTGATAATTTTTTTAGTGATTCTTGTTAGTTGGCAAAGTAAACCAGTTACGAAATGATTATAATGCGAAGCTGAAAAGGAAATCAAGCGCTTGCCCGGCGAACTCAAGAATTTAAATTATATCTTTGAATTTGCCGCCATTCTCGCCGGCCCCCATGGCGGCGGCGCCCCCATCCTACGGCCCCCCTCCTAAACCTCCGGATGCCCAAGGGAGCAATGCTTCTCGAACCTATGCCGAGGCGTTTATCGCCTCTTCCCCATGTTCGAAGAGAAAAATTTTCATGGAAGAGGAATACGGTGGAAAACTCCAGCCCAAAGAAATCGTGATGTTCAAAAATACTCCCAGCCTTCAATTCACGGCGGAGGAAGTTTCGGATATGGAAAAGGCCCATCCTTTTGCTTTGATAGGCAAATTTTCGGGGGGCTGGCCTTCACGCAAGAATATCCTTCGTGCCTTTCGAGACCTGGAATTGGCTGGTCCATACTCCATTAAATTCTTACGTCCAGGTTTTCTGTTTCTGGATTTCAAATTGGAAGAAGACAAGGCACGTATCTGGAGTAAGGGGCGCTGGTTTATCTGTGGCCATCTTTTGCGCATTCTGAAATGGACTCCACACTTTGATTACGCAAAGGAATCGTCGATTGTTCCTGTTTGGGTAAGATTCCCTGACCTGCCTATTCCTATGTTTGAAAGAAGCAGGTTATTTTCTATTGTTAACATCATCGGGAAGCCGTTAAAGATGGATGAACTCACGTCGAAGGCTGAAAGACTCACCTTTGCTCGTGTATGTATTGAGGTTGATTTAGGGGCGCTGGTTTATCTGTGGCCATCTTTTGCGCATTCTGAAATGGACTCCACACTTTGATTACGCAAAGGAATCGTCGATTGTTCCTGTTTGGGTAAGATTCCCTGACCTGCCTATTCCTATGTTTGAAAGAAGCAGGTTATTTTCTATTGTTAACATCATCGGGAAGCCGTTAAAGATGGATGAACTCACGTCGAAGGCTGAAAGACTCACCTTTGCTCGTGTATGTATTGAGGTTGATTTATTGAAGCCACTGCAGGAGAAGGTGTACCTGATATTCGGTAATGATCCCGTGGAGCAGCGGGTGGTCTACAAAAATCTGCCTAAATATTGTATTGACTGCCATCATGTCGGGCATGACGTGAGTGAATGCTATGCCCTTGGTAAGAACCCTCGACCTGACAGGCAAAAACCAGCACAACGGGATCTCAGGGATGTGTTGGATCAAAAGAGAAGGAATGCTGATCCTGGTACATCCAAAGATACTGGTGCTCGTTCGGAGGGGAATACAAATAATGGATGGCATGCTGTTAACAGAAAAGGAGCTGGTCTGAAATCTAATGAGCCACGCACAATCATCAAACGCAAGAATAATCAGGAGGGGAACAATGCTAATCGCTTTGATGCATTAGCTGATGTAATTGGAAATGCAACAGGTGATGAGCAGGGGTTTGAAAATGTTGATGTTATTGGAAGTGAGCGAGTTCTAGAGTCTGAGGATGCTGTAGGGGATGATCAGCAGATCTTCAACCAAGATAGGGAGGAACCTTTGCTTTTGGATAATGCAATTGGTGTTGGTGATTCTCCATCTTCTAATTCTGCTGCGCAAAAGGTTACTGTATTAAATCCTAGTATTCTACCGGCTTCCAAGTTGAATAAACCTTTTCCCTTCATGGAATCATTCCAGTCCCGTCATGCTCCCTTGGAATTGGAGAACCTCCAGAAAGATCGCAACACAGGGGCTTCTGGTGATGCTGATCAAATCAATAGCAACTCAGGATGTGATGAACATATTTTGGCTGCTGCGTTGGCTAGTAGGGAGATAGCTCTGGTCCAAATGGGAGGTGAGCTGCCCAATTGCTCTGCCCAAAAACTATTTGAAGAGAATCTAGACACTGATATGGGGGCAGAAAACCTTGAGGATGAAGAACTGGGAGAAATTCCCAAAGGCCCTTTATAGCGCTCTCTTTCAGCCGGAAACTTGAAACTTAAAGGCCCTGTTATAACTCACCGTGTGGTCACTAGGAACCATACTAAAAGCCAAAGTACCTCCTCATCCAAATCTTATCAATGATTGGTCTCATATGGAATATTAGAGGTATTGGAAATAAAGCATCTCAAAGAAGGGTTAAATTCCTTAGGGAACTTCATAAACTCCAATTTTTGGCTGTCCTAGAACCTATGATATCTCTGAATCATGAGTCTATGATGCGTATGTTTGGGTTTAAAAGGGTGTTTGCGAACTGTTCTAACAAAATTTTGTTATTTGTGGAAGATTATATATCTGTTGAAGTCATACAAGACAATGAGCAATTTTTACACATTAAAATGGAGTCTTCTATATTCCCTGCGGATATTTATATGACTGTGGTGTATGCAAAGTGTACTAGACTTCTTCGTTCTGTTTTATGGGAGGATTTACTGGAATTGCAAATACCCTCTGCCTCGCCTTGGCTTGTAGGGGGTTATTTCAATACTATATGTGATCCGATGGAATATTCTGGGGAAGTGGTGTCTCGGCCTGGAGGTATGAGTGATTTCAATGAATTCATTATATCAGCTGGTCTATGTGATGCTGGGTATGTGGGCTCCAAATTCACATGGACAAATGGTACTGTGTGGAAGAGACTAGACAGGCCCTAACTGGAGCCAATTTTTTAACAGTTTCAGAGTTGAACATCTCAATCGTTATGGCTCTGATCACTCCCCTCTCCTTGTTAATGGATTCTTCTTGCCTAAGCCCAAGACTTCCTTTAGATTCCAGAATATGTGGGTGCTTCACCATGGTTTTCTGCAGACAGTGCGCCTCAACTGGAATAATCCTTGTCAGGAAGTCGGTCTGGAACGGTTTGCTATTAAGCTAAAAAGGCTTAAAGCTCACCTGAAGTGGTGGAATAAAGATGTTTTTGGGGATTTATTTGACAACTTAAAAAGGTTGAATGAGCAAGTGAATCAAAAAGAAGTTGAATTTGATTTTGAGGCTTCTGCTGAAAGACGAACAGCCTTGAATCTTGCCCAAGCCAACTTAGCTAAAGCTCTGTATATGGAAGAGGCTTTCTGGAAGCAGAAAGCAAATATTAGATGGACGGTTGAAGGGGAGAGGAATACAAAATTCTTTCATAATGTGGTGAACAAAAGGAGGAACACGAATAGAATCCATCGCATATGGGACCAGGGTATGTGTATGGAACGGCAGTTGGATATTCAATCTTCTGGTGCGGGGTTCTTCGAGCAACTTCTTACTGGTGAGGACACTGCCTTGTCCCAGTTCAATCCTCACATTATCCCTCGGCTGCTACATGAAGGGGATAATTATAAGCTGGAAGCTCTCCCTTCCTTGGATGAGATAAAAGAGGTGACTTTCTCTATGCATGCGGATAGTGCCGCTGGACCTGATGGGTACTCTGCGTTGTTCTATTCTTCTTGTTGGGACATCATCAAAGAGGATCTTTTCCAGGCAGTTCTTGAATTTTTTGAGGAAGGCCGTTACCAAGGAGCTTTACTGCCACTACAATTGTGCTCATCCCCAAGAGTGATAATGCCCAGAAATGGTCAGAATTTTGGCCCATTAGCCTGTGCAATGCTGTAATAAAATTATATCCAAGCTCCTTGCCACTAGACTTCGGCCTCTGCTGGATCGAATCATTTCTCCCCAACAGAGTGGGTTTGTTAAAGGCAGGCAAATTTCAGATAACATTCTGCTTGCCCAGGAGATGGTTCACTACTTGAACTACCATATACGTGGAGGTAATATGCTTTTAAAACTTGATATGGCTAAGGCATACGACAGGGTTCAATGGGACTTCTTAACTCAGGTGCTTGCTGCGTTTGGATTCTCAGGCAAAGTGCAGCAACTGTTCTTGGCTTGCATTAGCAATTGCTGGTTCTCTGTTAATATAAATGGATCCTTTTCCGGTTTCTTCTGCTCCAAAATAGGTCTACGTCAAGGAGACCCAATTTCCCCCCTGCTATTCATTATAGGGGCTGAATATCTTTCAAGGAGTCTTGAACAATTATTCCTCCAAAGGCAAAAGCTATTCTATCAAACGGGTTGCATTGTCCAGGTTTCTCACCTTGCTTATGCTGATGATATTCTTATTTTCTCCAATGGATCTGTGGATTGCATCAGAAGAATCTGTGAGGTTTTGCACCATTATGAGACTACGTCTGGACAATTGATAAATGGCGACAAGAGTGTTTTTATTACTGCCTCAAAAACTTCTCAGAGAAGACGGGCTAATATCAACAAATTAACAGGTTTCCAAGAAGGTATGCTTCCTCTAAACTATCTTGGGGCCCCTCTTTTTACTGGTCATAGGAAGAGCAGGTACTTCCAATCTCTTGTTACCAAAGCACTTAACAAACTGAAAGGCTGGGAGAACAAGATCCTATCACCTGGGAGTAGGCTGGTTCTCATCAAGAGCGTTCTTCTCTCGCTGCCTGTCTATCTTTTCCATGTTATTGAACCTCCTGGAACCATCCTACACAGAATAGAAATGATTTGTGCCAGATTTTTATGGGGATCTAAATAGGGACAGCATAAGACACACTGGATATCTTGGGAACAGATATGCCTTCCAAAACAAGAGGGTGGCCTGGACATTAAACATCTTAAAGATGCCCTCCGCTCCTTCTCGGTCAAAATGTGGGTGAGATTTCGAGCTAACGATTCCTTATGGACCAAATTCCTACATCATAAATACTGTTACAACATTCCTCCTGCTGATGTGGATCCTAAGGTGCATATTTCACCTATTTGGAGAAGATTGATCAAAATCAGGCATCTGGCTGAATCTCATATATGTTGGAGCATTGGCAGGGGGGATTTAAGTTTCTGGTATGATCTTGGCTTCCTTCTGGTCCTCTTTACAACCTCTATGACATTGTTGGTCCCAAGGACAGGAAGGTAGCTTGGCTCATTGATCAGGGGCGTTGGAACAGGGAACGTTTGGAGCTTCTTATTGGCGCTGATTTGATTGAACAGGTGCTGCAAGTCCCTATCAGTCCCTTTATGGTTGATAGGCTTATATGGAAGCCAACTTCCCATGGCAAATTCTCTAGCAAATCTGCGTGGGAGCTGCTAAGGCACAGGGACGTACCTAAAGATATTTTTACAGCTTGTTGGTCCAAACTTTTAACACCTACCATGTCTTTATTTGTTTGGAGGTGGATCAAACGGAAGATCCCCGCTGATGATGTTTTGCAAAGGCGTGGGTTCGCAATGGGCTCTAAATGCCAGTGCTGCGCCCAGGAGGAATCCTTTGATCATATATTTTTTACCAGCCACATAGCTATCCAGGTTTGGTCTCATTTTGGTAATATTCTTGGTATCCAACAGGCTACTCAGATGATCAACTGGTGCATGGAAAATTTATGGAAGCAGCGTGGAAATATACAGGAATGCATCCCATTCTTAATTTTGTGGTTTCTTTGGACTGGGCGAAATGATTCCAAATACAGAAACATCAAGCTCAGGTCGGCTGCTGTTATCAGGCACATCCGTTACTATATATTTGCAGCTTCTTCTTCTGGTTTGCTCAAGCTAGAACACTGGAAAGGCTGTATATCTCTTGCACAGGAATTTAATGTGCGAATAAAGGGATACAGGCGCACTTCTATAGCCATTATCAACTGGACAAAACCTCCTACTCATTGGTTCAAATTAAATACAGATGGCTGCCGTTCTAATCAGGGGCTGATATCTACTGGTGGCCTCATTCGGGACTGCACAGGTCAGGTTCAAGATGCTTTTCACGGGTTCTTGGGAGAAGGATCCATCGCCAAAGCAGAACTAACAGCTATTCTTCAGGGGCTGCACATTTGCGTCCAGCAGCACTTCTTCCCTATTTGGATTGAAACAGACTCGGAGGTGGCTCTTCATCTCATCCTTTCCGATCATACCAGCTGGGATCTCAGGCATACACTCACCAGCATCCAGGAAGTTCGAGCTAATTACGCCACACGCATCTCGCACATCCATCGTGAAGGTAATGCTCCAGCTGATTCTTTGGCATCACTGGGTATGCAGAAAAGAACTTATGCGGATTTTGATAGCTTGGGGCTTGATAGGACAACCGCAGGCTTATGCAAAATGGACATGATTGGCTGCCCCTACGTGCGTGTTTCTCGGAAATTAATCAACATGTAGGGTATTTGTTTGTTTGATTATGGGAGGTTTTGGCCTAGTCCCCCTCTCTGTACCGCTTTTTGATTTATGTCATCTTTCCTTTTAAAAAAAAAAAGTAAACCAGTTACCAGTTCTCTGTTTCTGTGTTTAAAATAAAATATTCTGCTATTCACTTCCGATTCTTGTATTTGTATCCACTTATTCCTTTTTTAGGCTTGGTCATTTTTGTGATTCATATACTTTTTCTGCGTTTTTCATATTCTTTTTATCTGTTCTTGTACTCAACCCGTATATTGTTTGGATGGGGGGAGGGGGTTGGGTCCTGTTGCGCTCATTCTTGTTTGTTTTGTTGATTACATTCCAACAAATTGATGTAGTTCTGTTGATACGAGTCCATCTTTTGAATTCTATCTTATTCTAGTGTTTCGTCCATCCGAAGAAATCGGGTAGGAATGCGATTTTCCCCAATGAGGAAGAACTCATCTACTACCTGAGAAAGAAGACAAGAATGAGCCGTTTTATGATTTTGTTAATTGCATTAACATGACTTTGGAGAGTATTGGAGTTGATTAACTGCTTTAGTATGATTTGTCTGATTATCGACAAAAAATGCGAATTATTTAATGGATAGTACTAATACAAAATTCTTTTATTAAAATTGATTAATTGTACATACCAAATATTATGATCAAAATATATATTTATTTTATAGCTTAAATTAAATATATTTATTTTATACCAAATATATTTATTTTATAGCTTAAAAAAAACACACTAAGTTCAAAATAATAAGAAAATTGTTTTTTTAAAATATAAAAAAAATTGAAAACCGGTTAAACCAGTTCATCGCTTTGTGGCCGGTTTGACCTGTTCAACCGATTTGTGACCAATCAAAATAGTAAAACGGGTTTATTACTAAATTGGATCGAACCAACGATCGGTTCGATTCGGTTAAAAAACAATTATTGTAACAACTAAGAAGTCAACCACCACATCCTATATTTTATTTCTTTTTATTTTTTAATTGTTATTTATTATTATATCAATCTTTTAGAGATTAATATTTCAATAATATCTCGAAATCATTGGAAAACTGACCTAAATCATCCACCAACACGATCAACATTTCAAGTGCAATTTTTACTATTCATTAAACTCATTTTTCATTATTATATTCATATATTAAGATATATATTTTTTAGCTTAGTTATCATTTGTCTAAACACTTGGGATTCATATTTGACCTCACATGAATATATATTTTAATTAAAAAGAGTTATAATTTTACCTTTAGGATAATGCGCCAAGGGTTAGTTGATCTAAATCCTCATGTCTCGCATATATATTTGTCAAATCTGTAATGTTTATGTTTATTAAGTAAAATATATTATTTTTTTTATAATAAATACTATTTCTTCATAAGATCAGAAATTCATATTAAGAGATAACCCATGAGACGATCTATCAGAAGCTTGTATTGTGGAATATAAAATATAATTTTTTTTCCATTCGGGGTCGGAGAAACTCCTCTCACATATTCGACCTGTTTTTATATTTCCAACTCAAATAATGCTCACTAATTTGCAAATTTGTCTTATGAGAATAATGCATTTTCACTTTCATCTGCGATTTGATGATGCTCCATTTGCAAGCTAAGGAATAGAATATTTTTTTAGTTTAAGGAATAGAATATGGAAGAAGATGTAGATGTGATATACCCTCATATTTTTTATGCCAATATTCGGTCTTAAAGACCACCAAATTTGTAATCAAACTGAATATTGATGCAATGCAAGGCACATGGATAAATTTATTTTAACTGATATATAAAAATCTAGTAATTAAAATACTATATGAGGAAAATTTCGAAGGTTGATTAATCTCTGCCTCTGTCACGAGCCAGTCTCTTTGTGAGTCTAGCTATTAGAGCTTAGGCCAAGTCTCCCAAGGCCATGGAGCTTCAGGTCTGAGTGTCAATTAGTTTGGTTTGAGTTTTATTATAAACTGAATTATTTGATCGTACCGATCTCAGATATATATTATCTGTGTGTCAAGCGTATACTAGATTATCTAAATATAATGGGATGGATTATGCGTGAATGGACTTATTTGAAGGATATGATATAATTTAAAGTAACTATGTGTAAAATTTAATTTAATGGACTGAAAAAAACAATATTTGTTTCCAAAACACATACACGGGATATAGTTTTTTTTTTAAGGAAACGCCGTTAGATAATGTCGAGATTAGACAGATCTCTGTCTGTATATAATATATCTCAAAGTAGATAGCACAATAATAGGAAGAGACTGTACCAAGATCTCCGCAATAAAACAATATAAGTTTGCTAACACAGATGAGTTAAAAGAATAACTAAACGTAACAGCATTAATTGTCTTCTGTATTCAAATGATAAACACGATCAATTTATGATCAATTTTTTTCATTTCATTTTATATAAGTAGCAAGTTCCAAATTCGTTAATAGTTTGATAACAGGGAACTACAATAAACTACTTTTTTGATAGGTAGTATGGTTTTGAAACATCTTCCAAAATTGCAATTTTTGATGTTATAACACTCAAATAAATAATAAGTTATCACCATATTTCAATATACAGTACTCTTCGGACAAATCTTAATTATCATGCTGTCGGTCGAGGGGTTAAATAATAATTTATGCAATTTTGTCGGCTTTCTAAAAGGACAAACTTTAATTTTTTACAATTATAGTATATATATATAGTCATGTATCCATCGAACACTGAGGGGAGAGCATTCAACCCATTCATAATTGTCAAAATAATATTTACAAATTATTAATAACGTTGCTACTAGCTAGGAGCATCCCTTACAAAAACAACTCTTTTAAAAAGCCGACAAAATTGCATACATTATTTTGATCTACAGAGAGAGAGTACTTTGGGCACTGAGATATCAGCAATGGCTGCTTATGCATCACTGCTCTCTCTCGGACATATTCTTGACCAGTTATTGGAACACCCACCGCGCCAAAGGGATGTTTTTGACAGAGCCCAGATCGTATCTCTTCTTGAAATTATCACTTTTTTGCGAGATTTTCTGGAAGATTATTCGCTGACAAGGGGGGGTGAGATTGAGGGATTGGAGGGAAGAATCGCAGGATCAGCATATGCAGCAGAAGATATCATCGAAAGTCGTGTGGTGGATCAAATTCTTGAAGATTCTGAAGCAGAAGATTCTGCACTCGAATTTCCGACCAAACGATGGTACATGAGATTGATCATTTCTTTGCGTCACTTTGTTTCATGATATCCTGCTGCTTATTTTCCAAGTTTCCAAACGTTGCTGTTTGTGCAGATTTCCTGGTTGATGCAATGGATTATGCCATGTCAAAGTTGTGAAGAATAGTCATCGAACATAGACGATGAAAGAATCGAACCCCTTCCAAATATTAAATTTTCACTTTGCACTTGAAATGTTGATCGTGTTAATTGCTGAAAGTTGTAGAAAATGCGTGTTAATAAATAAGAATTTAGCAATGGGAAAGACAGATCTGAATTCTGCAGGAGTTCGGACAATTTTTTCCTACTCGCAAAGTGAAAATTTAATATTTGGAAGGGGTTCGATTCTTTCATCGTCTATGTTCGATGACTATTCTTCACAGCTTTGACATGGCATAATCCATTGCATCAACGAGGAAATCTGCACAAACAGCAACGTTTGGAAACTTGGAAAATAAGCAGCAGGATATCATGAAACAAAGTGACGCAAAGAAATGATCAATCTCATGTACCATCGTTTGGTCGGAAATTCGAGTGCAGAACTATGCATGAAATCCCGTATGTTCAGCTGGTGGACTTGCAGTGATCAGAGCTCTTGACAAGGAGAAGCGTCAAATTCATTGTGCTGAAGTTGGTGGACATATGATTCACCGTTTGAGAGATCTTCAGCAAAAACATGACAGTAATTCTCTTTTCATGAATCTTTTAGCAGTTGTCATGTTCCTTTAGTTACGATGGTATGAGATGTCCTTAGGAGATAACTAGATGCTCCAGTTAGACGACGTGAGACTTACCGAACATGCAAACCAAAAGAGGATGAGGGTGACCGAAAAAGACGTAGTTAGCAACGATAAAACAAAATGAAGTCCTTTTAGGAATGAATGTTGTTATAACATGGGATAGAGCACACGGACATCGAATGATCCATATAACTTACCGTACTTGGATGGTGGGTGAAGGTTTGGTGGTGCTGGTGGTTGTCATCTTGCTTCAGAATTTCAAAAATTTCTGCTATTAAAACAAAATTTAAATGCACAACATTTCAACTAGTAAGAATCTTCAAATTACAGTCACTAATATTTATTTATGCAAAATTTCACCCAATTTCAATACCAAAGAACTTGTTTCTTGTACATTCATACTGTTTCATTCCTGATATCAATCTGGGTGGTTTTTCTGAAGAACTAGGAAAATTTTTGCCCATGGTTGATTAATTCACTGAGTATAACAAGAATTTGCAGGATATTGCTATGAGTTTTCCCTATTTAACAATATTCTTTTGCTGGCAATATATATGATAATAATTTGCTGGAATTCTTTTATATTACAGTAATAGGTGACGTGAGAGGCAGAGGCCTAATGATTGGGATAGAACTAGTGACTGATAGCAAGCAGAAGACGCCAGCCAAGGCAGAAACTGCAGTATTATTTGAGAGTCTTCGAGGTACGTAGAGCATAGCAATCTCTTAATGGAAATATGTGAAGTTGTGAACTCTAGTATATCCTTTTATTTTGTGTTTTGCTATACCATGTTAAGGAGTTTGTTTTTTTATTGCAGAAATTGGTGTCTTGGTTGGTAAAGGTGGACTGAACGGGAATGTTTTCAGAATAAAGCCTCCCATGTGTTTTACCAAAGATGATGCAGGTAGCCCTATATAATTGTTACAATCTCTTTTGGTTTATGAGAAACTGTGGGACGGTTAGTAAGATAATGTTTGGAAAAGCCTTTAAGAAATGCTTCCAAGCTGCTAGGTAATCAAATGTTTTGAAAAATGTGCATAGAAGTTGAGATGCACTTCCTAAAAGCTTTTGCAATTATTATCTCTGAGAAGTTGATCCATGTGATAAATTAGTATGTTGGTCTCACGTTCTGCACTCGAATTTCCGACCAAACGATGGTACATGAGATTGATCATTTCTTTGCGTCACTTTGTTTCATGATATCCTGCTGCTTATTTTCCAAGTTTCCAAACGTTGCTGCTTGTGCAGATTTCCTCGTTGATGCAATGGATTATGCCATGTCAAAGTTGTGAAGGATAGTCATCGAACATAGACGATGAAAGAATCGAACCCCTTCCAAATATTAAATTTTCACTTTGCGAGTAGGAAAAAATTGTCCGAACTCCTGCAGAATTCAGATCTGTCTTTCCCATTGCTGAAAGTTGTAGAAAATGCGTGTTAATAAATAAGAACATTTGTGTTCCATGCATAGTGCCTGTTTTCTACATATAGTTTTCCAGTTAGTAACATTTTGCTACGCATTGGCATGATCAGACCATGCTCTTGGACATAGTGTTTACAACATCTTATTTCAAGTCTTTTTGAGATTCAACATATAATTTCTAAACATTTCATTTTCCAGAAGCTTTTTGAGATTCAACATATAATCTACAACTAGTTTTAGATCAATTTTGATGTAGCCAAATAGTTCAGCCGACAAGCTAAGACCACGTCGAGGACCTCGGGCACGTCGGGTGTCGGGAACTGGAGAATAGGTGCGAATATCTGCAACCACCAAACACTCGTCAGAGGGCGTCGGAAGTGTGTCCGGCGAAGCCCCTCCGATGCTTAAGTCAGATGATGTGCGCACGAGAGCGAGAGCAAATATAACTGTGTGCAAGAGTGTGCAAGAATGAGTGAATGAATACAAAGGAGCAAACCTGGCGGTATTTATAGAGGGGCTAAGCTGATGAGTCAATTTGCTTGCACGTTCTGCTGAGACGTGGGCGAGATCGTGTGCACGTCTTCCGCATCACTCACCCCCTACGCACATTCCCGCATAATCCGGCCCACGTTCTCCGCCTTTCGCGGAACTCTCTAACACGTCGGGTCGGGGTCCTCGAGAGATACCTCGAGCTTAGATTGTTTCCTCTGGTTATAAACTCCTCCCTATAACAAAGGAGCTCGGGCGATTCCCGAGCTTGTGGTAGGGCCTCGGTCAAGAATCCCGAGCCCCGAACTCCACGCATGCCCCTTGATTGCTCTCGCCCTCGATGGTATAGGTAAGGTTGATGCTATAATGCTCGGTCCTCGGGTCCCGAGGTGCTTATGCGGGGCATCAGGAGTATCCCCCGCCGCTAGTTCTAGACGAAGAATTGAAGTATAGGAATAAGTTTCTTGGATGTCGGGACCCGAGGTGAAACCCGCAACCAAAGAAAACCATGATCCATACGATGCCGCTTCTCATCCGTCGATAAGGGGACACGTGCACGACGGGATTGAGGTCGGGTTGGGTTATCGGGGGAAAACCATGATCCGCGTGACAACGATTCCCAGCCGTTGATAAGATTTGGGTGAACGGTTGCGATTGAAGTAGCCTGTCGAGTAGCCTGACGTCAGGCGCGTCCGTTGAGCTCCTCGAGGTGATCTGGATCGTTGAGCGAGGTGAGATCGGACGGTCGAGATCAATCCTCCGTTTCCTATAAATATTCCCACTTCAGGATTCATTTGTCACTTGCGATTTTGAAAGCAACGTTACTCTGCCCAAATTCTGTCTCGCTTCCAAACTATCTCAGCGTTCTCCCGACCTCTTCCTCAGTAAGTTCTGCCTGGTCGTAATGTCTTCCCCCA
>KV000927.1:0-16187 GCA_001598015.1 Dorcoceras hygrometricum | reverse complement strand
CAGCAGGAACCTCAAAAACACGTGATTAATCCCAAATCCAAACAATTAACCACTAATCCAAATTCTCAATCCTCACAGGGGATGTCTGATGAGTTCGAGGTGGTCATTCCTGGTCCCGAGGAGAGGGCTCACCGTCCTCCTCGGGGTTTCCATTCCTTTTATATCAACCAACTGGAGATGGGCCTCCGGTTCCCCCTCCCGAGATTCATAGCCGAGCTTTGCCAGCATATTCGAATAAGTCGCAGCCAACTAGCCCCCAACTCGTACAGCTTTCTCCTCTCCCTTGCCATCCTCCTCAGATACCACAACCTTCCTCTAGTCTCTTATGTCCTCATGCAACTTGTCAAAATCAAACGGTTGGGCCCCGGGAAGTTCTACCTGTCCCACAAGGGGGATCATGCTTTTATCAAGGGGAACCCGAGCTCCCACAAGGGGTGGATGAGCCGGTTCTTCTTCGTGAAACGGACTGTTTGGAAACGGGACCCGTGGAAGTGTGACATGTCCTGGAGGGACAACATAAATACCCTCACTCCCCGTACTCCCGATCGGTCCCCTAACTTGGCCTCCTTCCTCGAAGTAATGCGCGGTAAGAGCTATAGCGCTCCTGAGCTCATCCGGGAAGATCTCCTGTGCACCTTCGGGTTTAGCAAGAGGGGGGTCGAGCTTGTCGGAGACCTCAATATAGTTGTGTCTTGTCTTAGCCGCGTCCTTATGCACATATATATATATATACGTATCCGAGCCCCTTTTTCTCAAAACTGATTTTTGCCTTGTTCTTTGTGTAGACGGACGAATGGACAGGGCGGAACTGGTAAAGGCCATGCAGGAGGAGGCCCGTGCCTCGGGGGAGGCGGGACCCCCCAACAAGGCAGCTAAGAAGAGGCCGGCTTCTTCCTCGCCAACCAGGAGACTCGCCACGAGAAGCGAGCGAAGAAGAAGGCCGCTTTTACTTCGGGGTCGCGGCGCAAGGAGACCCCCAAAACAACAAGGGAGCCGACGCCCTCGAAGAACGTGTCCGAGGAAGCTCCCGACCGGCCGCCAGTCATTACCATCCCCGGGGATTCTCCCTCGGGGAGGGGGTCCGAGAGGGTCCCCCCTTTTAATCCTTCTACAGACTCCCTGGTAGCCTCCCCCTCCGCGGTCATGGCTACTAGGTATATATGTAACATGGCCCCGGACAGGGATATCCAAGTGTTGGCGGGGGCCGAGGACATCGAGGCCGTGGGTCACTTCGCCGCCAACATTGCCTCGGTACGTTCCCGATCTTCCGAACTGCAGCTTTCCCCTTATGCTAATGCTGCCAATATTAACCCTTTATCTTTGTGCAGGCCATTGCTTGGTGGGTGAGGTGGTGAAACGTCTCACCCGAGCTCGCCGAACCGTGAGGGCCTCTCGCCAAAAATTTGATGAGGCAATGGGCCAGCACGCTGAGGTGGTGGTGCGGCTGGAGGAGCTGGAGGCCCTCAGAGCTCGGGAGGAGAGGGAGGCGAAGGCCCAAGTAGAGGCGCTGGAGACCGAGCTCAACGCCGAGAAGGAGGCTCGGAGGGCTGAGAAGGAAGCTCGGGAAGCGCTCGAGGCCGAGCTTCAAACGGCCGGTGCTCGGGCGGAGCAAGCTAAGGAGGATTTCCTGAAGTCCCCCGAGTTTGATGCTCTGCTAGCGAAGAGAGCTTGGGACTACTTTAGGGACGGCTTCTGGGGCTGCTTGGCCCAGTTCCGAGCTAACGGCTATCCCGAGAAGGAGCACCCAGCTTCCTTCCTCGATGTACAACAAGCCCTGGCCGAGATGGGCGACGATGAACAGGAGGTTGAGGAGGAGGAGCCAGAGGAGCAAGAAGAAGGAGAGATCGGGAGTGACGCCGGGGACAACCCTCCTCCGTTTTAGTTTTTCTTAATATTGTATTTTGTACTCGCTTTATTTGAATGAAATTCCATCTTTCCTAAGAACTCCTCTGTGTATTTATTTCATGGATATGAAGGCGGGTATTCGGTCAACGCCGTAAAATACAAAGTCCCGACGAGAGGGGCCGTAATTAAAATCGGCTAAGTGTTGAATAATCGCGTGCGACCAAAAGATAACCCGAGCTCATAACCGAACAGTGATCCGAGCTCTCAATCGAACAACGTAATTCAAACAAAGCAATCTACGGTAATTCAAAACTTTTCCCATCACGCGAATCATTGACATAAACCGAGCTCTCGTTAAGCGCGCGAAAAAGTTGCTAAGTGTTATTTTTTATGCCTTGATCATTAAGGATGAAGCTCGAGCGAGGGCGATGTTTGTTTCTTCATTTTATTCGTATGTTTGTTCCCCGAGCTTGGGTGGATCTCCCTCGTTTGAACGGGGTTTCCCCCCGAGGGGGGTGTTGCGTAAATAAACATAAGTGCCGAGCTGGTCGGGCTTAGGCGTATTGGCGTAGAAGAGCTACGTGAAATTTGCCAGCGTGGAACTGGGCTTTGTTGCTCAGGTGGGGTTGCCACCCGAGGAGGTGCCAGTGCGGAACTGGGCTTAAGTGCCGAGCTGGTCGGGCTTATGTATTTGTCAGTGTGAGTGCCGAGCTGGTCGGCTTATGTCTTTGCCGGTGCGGAACTGGGCTTAGTTGCTCAGGTGGGTTCCACCCGAGGAGGTGCCAGTGCGGAACTGGGCTTAAGTGCCGAGCTGGTCGGGCTTATATATTTGCCAGTGCGGAACTGGGCTTTAGTGCTCAGCTCGGGTCGTCACCCGAGGAGCTCGATATTTGAGTCCATGAGTTGAGAGAAACTAGCTTTTATTCCATAGAATAGTTTTTACAAGCAGTAGCCGAGTGCCAGATGATTACAATAATAAAGAGACAGAGCCTAAGCATAATACTTCCGAAGATAGATAACATTCCATGGCTGATGTCCTCGCTTCCCCTGTGCATCCTCCAGATAATAAGCGGCGACTCCGGCTTTCCCGACCACTTTGTACGGCCCTTCATACTTCGGATCCAGTTTTCCTTTGTCACCCTGATATTGTATCTTTCTCCAGACGAGGTCTCCTAGCTCATATTTCCGAGGTCGAACCCTCTTGTTGTAGGCCTGTTCCATTCTCCTCTGATAAGCTGCTAAGCGAACTGCTGCCCGAGCTCTCCTCTCCTCTAGAAATCCAGTTCGAGGCCCCTTATCTCATCATTGTCCTCGGCATATTCCATGACCCGAAGACTATCTTGCCCGACCTCGGCTAGTAGCAGCGCCTCGGTACCGTACACCATAGAAAAAGGTGTTTCACCCGTAGCAGCTCGGGTAGTCATTCGATAAGCCCAAAGCACACTTGGCAGTTCATCCGCCCATCTTCCTCGGGCAGATTCCAGTCGTGACTTTAGAGCTTGCACGATATTTCGGTTGGTGACCTCTACCTGTCCGTTGCTTTGAGGATAAGCCACCGAGGTGAAGACTTGCTCAATTCTCAATTCCTGACACCATGCTCGGACCTTAGCTCCACAGAACTATCTCCCATTATCAGAGATAAGTCGCCGAGGTATTCCGAAACGGCAGACGATGTTCTTCCATAGAAATTTCAGCACCTCGACCTCAGATATTTTCGCTAAGGGTTCGGCCTCCACCCATTTATAGAAGTAATCCACTGCCACCAATAAGAACTTCCTCTGCCTTCCGGCTGGTGGAAAAGGTTCCACAATATCCATGCCCCATTGATCAAATGGGCACGAGGATAGAATAGTTTTCAAGGACTCGCAGGCTGCTTCTGGAGATTAGCATGCTTCTGGCAACCCTGACAAGCTCGGACAAGTGTAGTAGCGTCCTGTTGCATAGCGGGCCAAAAGAAACTTGCGAGTGTGGCTTTCCTGGCAAGAGCTATCGCAGAGGTGATTTCCGCAGCACCCCTCATGAATTTCCCTCAGAACATACTTGGCCTCGTCGGGCCCCAAGCACTTCAGTAACGGTCGTGAGAAAGACCTCTTGTACAACTTGTCATCCAGAATAACAAAGCGTAGTGCTCGGCGTTTGAGTTCCCGAGCTCGTCTGGGGTCGTCGGGCACCATATTTCGCAAAATGTATTCCAAGATAGCGTGTCGCCAATCTGAAGTGGGCACTCCCCCTGACTCTGTCCGACCTGATATATCTGTGACACCAATTCTTTCCCTTGTATTTTCTTTCCCGAAGATGTAGCAACAGAGCTGGCCATCTTCGCGAGTTTTTCTGCCTTTTCGTTGCTCTCCCGAGGTACCTGCTCCAGAACCACCTCGGAAAAAGTCTCGGTCAGCTTATTCAATGCTTCTGCGTACTTCATCATCTTCTCATTCTTTATATCGAATTTGCCGTTACTCTGTTGAACCACCAACTGAGAATCGGAGTACAGCAGGACCCGAGCTATCCCCATGTTCTTCGCAGCTCGGAGTCCGATGAGTAGGGCCTCATACTCAGCTTCGTTGTTGGAGGCCTTGAAGTCAAGAGTGATGGTCAAGCTTGTTTCCTCCCCCCAGGGGGACACTATAACTACCCCGACGCCACTTCCCGAGGAACACGAAGATCCATCAACATATACTTTTCACCTCTCCTCCTACTCAAGAGACACTGTTTCTGCCAGGAAATCTGCTAAGGCTTGTGCTTTGATGGCTGCCCGAGGTTTGAACTGGATATCATACTCACTGAACTCGGTAACCCATTTAACCAGTCTTCCAGAAGCATCGGGGTGAGAGACAATTTGCCCGAGCGCACTGTTGGTAAGCACTGTGATAGGGTGAGATAAGAAGTAGGGTCGGAGGCGCCGAGCTGTAATAACCAGAGCCAGAGCCAGCTTCTCTTGCGTAGTATAATTTAGCTCGGCGCCTTTTAGAGTGTGGCTTACGAAGTACACAGGCTGATGCACATGTCCTTCATCCCGAACTAATACTGAACTAGCTGCTTGTGGAGTGACCGCCAGATAGATAAATAATGGCTCCCCGAGCTCGGGCTTATTCAGAACCGGCAACCCTTTCAGATACTCTTTTAACTCCTGAAACGCCATCTTACTGTGCTCATTCCACTCAAACTGTTTAGCTCGGCGAAGTGTCTTGAAGAAAGGAAGACTTCTATCAGCCGAACTGGAGATAAATCGGGAGAGAACAGCAATCCTCCCTGTCAAACTCTGTACCTCCTGAATATTCCGAGGTGGGCACATAGAAGCAAGAGCTTGCACCTTCTCGGGATTAGCTTCAATTCCCCGACGAGTCACCATGTAGCCCAGAAATTTTCCCGTCCGAGCTCCAAACAAGCATTTGCTCGGGTTAAGTTTGATTTGGTAACTCCGTAGAGTGTGGAAAGTCTCCTCGACGTCAGATATAAAGCACGCTTCATCTCGAGACTTAATCAAAATATCGTCGACATAGACCTCGACGTTTCTCCCGATCTGCTCCCTGAACACCTTATCCATCAATCGCTGATACGTTGCCCCTGCATTTTTAAGCCCGAAGGGCATAACAACATAACAGAACGTTCCATCAGCAGTAATGAAACTGACCTTTCGCTGATCCTCCTCGGCCAGTCGTATCTGATGGTAACCCTGATAGGCATCCAAAAAACTAAGCAACTCGTGACCCGAGGTAGAATCAACGAGTTGATCGATCCTCGGGAGAGGGTAGCAATCCTTTGGACAGGCCTTGTTCAGATCCCGAAAATCCACACACATCCTCCACTTCCTTGTAGCCTTCGGCACCAGAACAACGTTAGATAACCAAGTAGGGAAATGTACCTCGCGGATATGTCCGGCCTGTAGCAGGTCCTCGACCTGACTCCTGATCACTGCGTCCTTCTCCGGCCCGAAATGCCTCCGCTTTTGAATAACTGGTCGGAAACCCGAGGAGACATTCAACCGATGCTCCATGACTTCACGCTTGACCCCCTTTAGATCCGACGACGACCAAGCAAAAACATCCTTGTTCTTTTCCAGACACGGAACCAATTGCCCTCGCACCTCCTCGGGAAGGGACTTAGCGAATTTCACAGTCCCGGAAGGAGGAACGAGGACCACCTCTTCTTCTTCATCCTTCGTCGTCAACTGAAAGTCTTCTCCCACCAAATTCACACCTCTGTCTTCCCGAGCCCTATGATGGTCTTGAGCTCGGGACTTAGCCGCCTTCTGTTCCACTCTCACCTCTTCGACATAGCATTTCCTCGCCATATTTCGATCCCCGAGGACCTCCCCAACGGAATCCCCTACCGGGAATTTGATCTTTTGGTGCAAGGCCGAGGCCACAGCCGAGAATACAGCCATGGCGGGCCTCCCGAAAATAACATTGTAGGAGGAAGGTGCATCAACCACAGTAAACTCCACCACCTTGGTTTTCCTGCCCTCGCCCGAGCCAAGCGACATGGGCAACTGAACAGCTCCTACCGACTGCAAATAATCCCCCGTGAACCCATACAAAGGCGTGCTCACTGGTTCCATACGGTATTCCCCAAGGTCCATTTGATCCACCGCGCTCTTGAAGAATACATTGACCGAGCTCCCCGAGTCCACGAAAATATGGGCCACTTCATAGTTTGCAATCATAGCCCGGATGACTAGAGCGTCATTATGTGATTCCGCATCCAGAGGCATGTCCTCGGGACCAAAGGAGATGGTAGGTCCTGAGCGCCTCTTCCCGACCTCCATAGCTTCCATCCGCCGATACTTCGTCCTTCTCGCCCTGTTGGAGTCCCCATCAGTAGGTCCTCCTGAAATCATATTAATAAATCCTCGGGGCTGAGGTGTTCTCCGCTCTCCATGGTTAGGCCGCACTGTCCCCGAGGTGTCCTGTCCTGACCAGGAGCTCTGTCGTTAAACTGCCTGTTATCCTCCCGACGAGGCCTCTTCTCCCACCGACGTGGCTTGTCGGCCACCAGTGCTGCGCGCACGTCGGGGTTATTCTGCATGATCCGCTCTAACTCCTGATCCCAAAGCCGACATTCCATGGTAGTGTGACCATAGTCTCTGTGGAAATCACAGAACTTATCTGACTTCGGATTCCTCGGGGCCTCATCACTACCCCGAGGACGCTGGACCACTTCCCTTTCATCACAAATCTACAGGGCCCGCGTTTTGCTCACTCTCAATGGTGTTCGAGCAGTGAACTCCCCTAACAGCAAAGGGGGCTCTTGCCTGACCGGCCTCGGCTGGGGTCTCTCCGCCCGAGCATCCCGACCGGCCCGAGGTGGTGGCTTCTGTTCATTCTTTCTCGAGGACTGAATCTCCTCAACGTTAAAATACTTTTCCGCCTTGGTCAGAAGCTCATCAAATGTTTTCGGGGGCTTCTTGACCAGTGACTTGAAGAAATCACCCCCTCGCAATCCCTGGGTGAATGCTCCGATCAGGAGGTCGGGCGTAGCAGATGGAACTTCAATGATAGTTCGGTTGAAGCGTCGGATATACTCCCGAAGAGTCTCATGTTCGTTTTGCTTCACCGTAAATAGATTCAACGTGGTCAGAGGCTGCTTCTTGCTGCTGGCGAATTGATGCAGAAACGCCTGACTAAAGTCCTGGAAACACTTGATACTCCCCACTGGCAGGAGGTTGAACCACTGCTGGGCAGCTCGGACCAAAGTGGTAAGAAAAATCCTGCACTTGATGGGGTCAGAGTATCGGTGGAGAAGCGCATCGTTCTCGAACCGAGATAGATGCTCCTCGGGATCCCTCATCCCGTCATATTCTCCCACATATGGATACTTGAAGTGTTGGGGCAGGTCGACATCCAACACCTCGACAGAAAATGGCACCTCCCGAACAGGCGGGGGAGGAGGCGCCGAGCTCTTTTCCCTTCTCAGATTTTCCAACTCCTCACGCATCCTCCTTATCTCCTCGGCTTGCTGGTTCTCCAACTCCTCACGCATCCTCCTAATCTCCTCGGCTTTCTGGTCGAGATTAGGCTGCGGTTGTGGCATAGGTTGACTTGCCAAAATATGCGCCACAGTGGTGGCTACCAACTCAGCTATCTGGGCGAGAGTGAGTGTGTGATTCTCCGACCCCTGAGTCATGCTTTCTGTTCGGCTGTTCTCTCCAGTAACGCCCTGAGTTCTAATCCTCTTTGGTGGTATCTTGTATCTTCTTCTTCGTTTCTCACAGACGGCGCCAATTGATGTAGCCAAATAGTTCAGCCGACGAGCTAAGACCACGTCGAGGACCTCGGGCACGTCGGGTGTCGGGAACTGGAGAATAGGTGCGAATATCTGCAACCACCAAACACTCGTCAGAGGGCGCCGGAAGTGTGTCCGGCGAAGCCCCTCCGATGCTTAAGTCAGATGATGTGCGCGCGAGAGCGAGAGCAAATATAACTGTGTGCAAGAGTGTGCAAGAATGAGTGAATGAATACAAAGGAGCAAACCTGGCGGTATTTATAGAGGGGCTAAGCTGATGAGTCAATTTGCTTGCACGTTCTGCTGAGACGTGGCGAGGTTGTGTGCACGTCTTCCGCATCACTCACCCCCTACTAGCGTTCCCGCATAATCCGACCCACGTTCTCCGCCTTTCGCGGAACTCTCTAACACGTCGGGTCGGGGTCCTCGGGAGATACCTCGAGCTTAGATTGTTTCCTCTGGTTATAAACTCCTCCCTATAACAAAGGAGCTCGGGCGATTCCCGAGCTTGTGGCAGGGCCTCGGTCAAGAATCCCGAGCCCCGAACTCCACGCATGCCCCTTGATTGCTCTCGCCCTCGATGGTATAGGTAAGGTTGATGCTATAATGCTCGGTCCTCGGGTCCCAAGGTGCTTATGGGGGGCATCAAATTTCATTGTCTTACTGTAGTTCATCAGCCAATGCTTCTGCAGAGAAGATACAAGAGGAACAACAACAACTTGGAAATTCTGACCTTCGGGTTAGAATCTATTCGATATCGTTTGCTGATATTATGAATCACGCCAAGCACTTTGCTTAGCATATCCGCAGTGTAGCCATGCAAGCAGCCAATAGTCTTTTATGTTAATACTACAAATTATTATTTCAATTTTGGTGGTGTGTTTACGGTTTACTTTTGAACACAATGTTGTGTTTGCGATTCATTTGTAGTTTTGATTACAATTTTCAGGTGCTGAAATTATTTTCTGTTAATTTCAGGGGGAACCACAAAATTATATATCTCAGATAAAGCTATATTGTTTTATTACAAATATTTTATTTAGTTTTATGTATATGGTTTCAAAATTAATCTTTGAAAAATAGATACAGTAATTGCTAGTAAAAATTCTAACACAAATACTCTAATTAGACTTGGTCAAAAGTCAATTTCATAAGACGCTTCTTCAATCCGAGTCAAGTTATTAAAAATCTTACTCTTTATGTCATAAATATTATTCTTCATTGTTGTTATGGAACAAGTCAAATCATATTCGTGTGACCTAACAAATTTTAATTTTATATTATCAATTTTTATTCTAACGACATCATATATATATATAGTTACACAAATTTTGTATTGAATAATTTTATTTGCCTGTCAACCTGAATCAAATACACATCTTTCTTAGATAAAATGGTGAATGTACCTCTGATCGAGCCATATTCACGTGCTGAAATTAGTATCCTTCTAAATGGGGCCTCCAAAATATCAATAGAAGTCTTCAGCCTCTCAAAAGGCAATCATTCAAATTCTACATTCAACAAATGAACAAATTATCTAGCATTAGACATATTTTCAAAACTCGAAATCATGGTACCAACTTCAAGTGAAAGCTCCTCAAAACTACAAAGGGAGTACTTATAATCCCTTATAGCAGCAATATTTACAGAACTTACAGAATTTTAAAAGGAATAGAAAAAGATATGGTTGCTTCAGATCCTCTATACCAAGAACATTTCCTTATCCAAAATTACTTGACAAGGCATCACCTGAGATCTTCGGCATCGGACTCCAAGTCATTTGCTGTGCAATTACGTCTAGATGTTAATTTTGTAGACCTTTATATTTCAAACGAATACGTGAAATAATTACTGGAGATTGTAGATCGTAACTGGAACATTTTGAAAAAACGAAAATGATACAATATATGAGAATATAAGTCATGCTGTAAAATGCTTGATTCTTATTCATCTGTTTGAGATTATTTTAGCATTAGAAGCTCAAGTGTCCCATTCAAAGACCATATTCATTTTGAACCACTCAATTCTGAATCAAAAATCAAATGTGAGAGCTTCTGCAAGACTCCATCATGTTTCAGTCATCGCCTGTGGCTCCATCACAAGTCAGGTTTATGCCTTGACATTCTTGTGAGAACAAAGGCAACTCTCATATACAAATGCACTTACTCTCATAGTAGTTTTGAAGATCTTAAACTTGAAATATATCTAAACCGAAAAACATGGCTAAATATAAAATTTTCATAATTATTTAGCTATTAGAGATTAGCATGCCAAATAAAGACATTCTAACCAGCAAGAAACACTAACAGTTCAGAAAAGACGTTTCAGAATAAAAAAGGTTGATGATTGATATTCGAATTGAGTTGGTACGAGCCCAATGTGTCTCGTGAAGGAATATATGCCAACAAATCGAGTTCAGGCATCAGGAAATCATTATCTATCAGCAATGAAAACACAAGCTATCTAGAAGGAAATAAATTACATCATAATACCTTGCATATTGCCTATATTTGCAGGTAAAAATATTCAATATCAGAGCTCTTCAGGATGTGGGACTATGTGCAGATAGAGTATATATTGAATTGCTGGGGAGTTCCAACTTTCAAGTGTCCTTTAATTAAAGAGAGTATGGATATTATTGATGATTAATAAGGTTTTTTCTAATATTTTTGTTAGTTGTGGATAATGCAAAATCAGAGCCAAAAATATGATCTCCCGGTGGCAACAAATCTGATGGATATGGAATAGATAGATAGATGTGGATAATATAAAACCACTTATCTAATTTTTGTGAAATTTGATCAATGTATAAACACATTTTAATGAATTTTTAGATATATAACTATAATTAGATATGATCACGTAAAAAGTTTAAAAAAGGCCTTTCCAAATTGAAACCATACTTACGTAAAGATAAGATAAGTACAGACATAGTTTCCACAAGCAGATTTTTTATTAATGATCCTCAAATTTGCATGCAAAATACTCTTCCGCCGCCAATGCTTGAAACATTATCTTTTCAGGTTTGAAATATTTATCGGAGGAGATAAACAAAGATCCCATGTTTGAAGAATCGAAAATCATTGTCCAACTGAAAGACCACGTGAGCTATATATATATGTATAGATTAAGAACAAGAGAAACATTCTTCAAAGATTTAACCTTACTCTAGCCATGGAACATAACCAGCAGAGTCCCACGCCTGCCAACCCGAATCAAGAACCAGGTCCGAATGAAAACGCCGTACCGAAGTTTCCGCTGGGGATGCGATTTGCCCCAACGGAAGAAGAACTCATCCGTTACCTGAGAAAGAAGATCAAGAATGAGCCGTTCGAGGATGTCTGTATTTGCAGCGTGAATTTTTACAAATATAATCCTTGGGAGTTGACAGGTATTGCACTTTTAATTGTTTATTAGTAATAATATGAGGACCCTGTAATGGGAAGGGACGGAATAATATATTAATAATTCTCTACCTGTTTTGTGAGATTATGATATAATATTAGGAAAACAGTAGGATGAAGTGGATGTGTAGATTATGAATATACGCTTGGATTGTGCTTTGGCGGGACACTTGTCGTGCCTAGAGTTGATGAATATAACCTAGAGTTGAATGTATATGCACAAAATGGCTTTTGTTGGCTAAAGATGAATGGTAAAATGAAATGGTTTCAGATGAGTTGTAGCTCAGTCATGATATTTTCTTGAACCATTTACCCTTCCCTTGACCCTCTAAGTAGTAAACATTTGAATCTTCTTTTGAATTTGTGCAATCGCCATATGTTAATAGATGTCCATTGTGACGGTACCATCGACGGTACAAATCGTGTGGTAGCAGCTAATTATGTTGATACTTGATGTATCAAAATTTGTGGGGTTTGTCGTATAAGTTATTTGGTGTTTTTACTCACAACTTGGGTGATCTCCCCTCAGGATAAATAAATTTAAGTTGATTACCTAATGAGGAGCCATAGGATTACTGCTAGGACAATTGTCCTTCTCTGTATCTAAATCTTTTATAAAAATTTCCATATTTTTATGTTTTGTAGTGAAATATATCAAATAAATTGTAAGACTAAATTAAATTAACATCATACATAAGTAGTCTGATGGTTACACATGAATGTGAAATATATCAAATAAATTGTAAGACTAAATTAAATTAACATCATACATAAGTAGTCTGATGGTTACACATGAATGTGAAATATATCAAATAAATTGTAAGACTAAATTAAATTAACATCATACATAAGTAGTCTGATGGTTACACATGAATGTGAAATAGATCGAATAAATTGTAAGACTAAATTAAATTAACATCATACATAAGTAGTCTGATGGTTACACATGAATGTGAAATAGATCGAATAAATTGTAAGACTAAATTAAATTAACATCATACATAAGTAGTCTGATGGTTACACATGAATGTGAAATAGATCGAATAAATTGTAAGACTAAATTAAATTAACACCATACATAATTAGTCTGATGGTTCCACATAAATGTGAAATAGACTAAATAAATTGTAAAACTAAATTAAATTAACATCATACATAAGTAGTCTGATGGTTACACATGAATGTGAAATAGATCAAATAAATTGTAAGACTAAATTAAATTAACACCATACATAATTAGTCTGATGGTTACACATAAATGTGAAATATACTAAATAAATTGTAAAACTTAAATTAAATTAACATCATACATAAGTAGTCTGATGGTTACACATGAATGTGAAATATATCAAATAAATTGTAAGACTAAATTAAATTAACATCATACATAAGTAGTCTGATGGTTACACATGAATGTGAAATATATCAAATAAATTGTAAGACTAAATTAAATTAACATCATACATAAGTAGTCTGATGGTTACACATGAATGTGAAATATATCAAATAAATTGTAAGACTAAATTAAATTAACATCATACATAAGTAGTCTGATGGTTACACATGAATGTGAAATATATCAAATAAATTGTAAGACTAAATTAAATTAACACCATACATAATTAGTCTGATGGTTCCACATAAATGTGAAATAGACTAAATAAATTGTAAAATTAAATTAAATTAACATCATACATAAGTAGTCTGATGGTTACACATGAATGTGAAATATATCAAATAAATTGTAAGACTAAATTAAATTAACACCATACATAATTAGTCTGATGGTTCCACATAAATGTGAAATAGACTAAATAAATTGTAAAATTAAATTAAATTAACATCATACATAAGTAGTCTGATGGTTACACATGAATGTGAAATATATCAAATAAATTGTAAGACTAAATTAAATTAACAACATACATAATTAGTCTGATGGTTACACATAAACGTGAAATAGACTAAATAAATTGTAAAATTAAATTAAATTAACATCATACATAAGTAGTCTGATGGTTACACATGAATGTGAAATATATCAAATAAATTGTAAGACTAAATTAAATTAACTTCATACATAACTAGTTTGGCAGACTTACTAGAAAAATATAAAGGCTTATTTATTATATGAATACTGACAGTATATTTGTATTTTAGATAGTAACTGGCCATTCGCATTACATTACCTCTTTTTCCTCTAGTTTCGTTTGTTTGATTATTTTCTATGTGTATATGTATTTTACTTATTTGCATCATTTTGCATTCTACTTGTACGCATGGTTTTATTTTTTTTTTAAAAAAATGACTTGTCTGAAAGATTATTTTTCATTATAACCCATAGTTTGATATTCTTATTCATTACCGTAACATGCACATCCCATTTTACGAAAAAGAAATTAAAACGAAAGTGGTGACTTTTCCTTCTAGTGCAATCAACTAAACTTTTATAAAACACATTTATTTTCTAAATGCTTAAACCCGTCATTGTTTTGTTTACATTTTGGCGTGCAGAAAATGAACAAAGTAAAATAGGATTATTATACGTATATGAGAAAAATGATCATCTTATTGGTCTAAATTTCTTGGTTATTTAGTGCCTTCTCTCCCCAAAACTGCCCAAATTGAGTCGGATATCGATGCTAGAAATATCAACAATATCAGACATTATGTCACGAATAAATTTTTCTTTCTTCTAATTCCCTTAAAAATTTAAAGTTTGCCTACATGGCACAATTTTGTTTGGTGAAATAAATATATAGATATGCGTGTAGTAACAAAAAATGGTATTAGTTGGTGACTTTTGGCAGCAAAATATGAGAGATAAAAGGGTGATAGTAAAACTGAGGAAGCCCCCAAGCGTGTGAGAACTAGGCAAGCTGAGACTACTTAAGATCATTCCATGTCAGCCCATATACAATACACTTCTCTCGTAGCAGCAGACCATGATCATCATCCGGAGAGCCTGCACGACGCTCGTACAGCGGGTTATCATCTCTGAACAAGTATGGAACCAATCCTCTTCGACAAAGAGGACTAGAACAGAGTCTCGTAACAGCCTCCACTATAATGCAATACATTCTCTTGTGATTGGATGAAGTTACATTTGGTTTGATCAGAGTGGGTGTGGTGTATTAAATGAAATTTGTCGAAAAGGCTTTCCCAAAAGCTGGAAATTTGATTTGCTTCGTCAATTTTTTTCATTCCCAAGAGTGCTAAGAAGTGCCAGACCTACATTGGAGATCTGGAGTACTCGAGCTTTCATGACAAAACAAAGATTAGCCTTTGCTAGAGCTTTGATGAATCCGAGGTTCTAGGCACTAATGTCGGAGCACTCTCTCTCTTCCAAACTCCTAGATACGCACCTGACTAAAGGTAGGCGCCCTTTTCGAGCCACTGATACAGTTTTAGCATCTTCCTTGGACTCCAGATACTGTCGTGGTGTGAAAAGCTTCCACATCCCAACCTGATGGCGGCTTTGAACTTGAACTTCTCCAGAAAATCTAGCATAAACCTTTTCCAGTTCTGGATATGGCTTGACATACATATTATAGAATTTCAACTTACTGAACTTAACTAGATTCGCCAGACGCACCTCATCGCCAAGCCCACCATTATGATCGATCACCTTGAATCTAGGAACAATCTGTTTATCCAAATTCAACCTCAAATATTCAGGAACCTCCACTAGGCATTGTATGTCAAACCTCATTTTCCGCACCAAGAATTCGATTTTCTTCTCGATTTCCCCAATCTCATACAAAATCACCCTTGGTTCCTTCCACAGCACCGCAAATGCATCTCTGTATAACAAACCATGCTTCCTTAGGCAACTTATCCTCAGCTTCACTTCATAACCAGCTCTCAACTCTCCATGCCGAAAAATACGGTCTTTAATAGCCATCCGACACTTTAAACTCCTCAGCATTTTCATACACCGTGTGATCTCTCCATTTTCCAACCCAAGAATTACAGGATCTCTAAGGACCTCCCTCTTAACCTCACTTGAGCTAAAACCTAAATCATCAAATTCGTCAATTAACGGACGCAACCTTTTTTCCACTGCATATGCCAAAATTCAGGGAAACATACGAATAATTGTCGCTGAATAATTATTCTTTCTCACTGAGCCCCAACTCCTTTAAATATAGGATACACTTAAGAACCCCATCTGAGCTCAACCCCAATTTACTTGCAATTTCAAGGACATTCTTAACTGCCTTCGTTGTGATGTTAAAACCTCGTAATTGCAGTAAAAGGACCCTTCTGCCAGTTTTTTAAGAATTCAAGTTCTAGAACCCTAGGACAACTACCAACAGTTGAAAGAAGAAAATCCTTGGAAGGCTTCAAAGACAGCAAAATTTCAAATGATTCTTCGATTTCTGAGGCGCTTGATTGGAGTAAAAACTTGTTCTTTCTCAACAAATCAGGCAGCTGCCAACTTTGGTCTTTGAATAGAGTTATCAACCATTGAGAACGTTTGGGTTTTTTCAAATGTTTTTTTTTCTTTCTATGAAAAATTATTTGAATCAACAAGACGAGACAATATTAGGTGAACACCGCAAATGAGTAAATCATGTTAATTTCAGGAATGAAAATATTATATTAATTAAACTGATAAATAGTTCTGAAATATGTATAGTTACAATTACAAATACGGGCATCATAGTAATTAAACCGACTATGTATAGTTACCATTACAAATACGAGTAGCAG
>KV000926.1:45157-58703 GCA_001598015.1 Dorcoceras hygrometricum | reverse complement strand
ATGAACCATTGAGGGTCACACAAGTACTGGATTCACGATTCCCGCATGGTAAGTGAGCTCAATGTGTTGAGAATAGGAGGAGGATTTTAGGGAGTACGACTTCCTAAAAGTCAACAGGGGTCAAATTGCGATTTCCCAAAGTTGAGGGGCTAAACTGTAATTTTGGACTAGGTGGTCTGAAAAATTGTTTTCGCATCATAATGCTGAGTTTTGGAAACTGAGTCGATTGGTCCGATCTGATCGTCGATCGGGATTATGATGAAACCACGGTGATTTAAATGAACCGAATGTTCATATGGACATGGGCTTGACCCAAGTCCATTCGGCCGGTTCAAGCCCATGTATGATTTAAATACTAGACTTGGTCTAGGGCTAGATCACAACATAAAATCACACACCAAACCCTAGCCTCCATCTTGAGCGCCGCCCATCCCTCTCTCACACGACCCATCGGCCGCCGCCCACTTGCGCCGCCGCCGTGTCGCCGTCGCCTTCGTGGTTGGACTTTTCCGACCACCGCGACAAGAAGATTCCGTTCGTGCCAAACTCGTCAGGCCTTCTAGTGCAGGCTGACGAAGGAGTCGTGTTACCGGTCGTGTATCTGATTAGGAGGATCTACCGCCGCCTACTGTGAAGAGCCAGATTCCTTGTGAATTTGGTTGGAGCCAGAAGCCTAGACGCCAGCAAGGTAGCATTAGATAAAACATCCTATGTATGTTTTATGTTTTGATTTATATGTATTGAACGATTCCCGGGGCAAATTTTTAAACTTCCGCTGCGCTCCCGGGAAACGGGATCCGGATCCGCCACTTCTCCAACAGTGGTATCAGAGCCAAGGCTTGGATCTATCAATACATATATTTTGTGCCTTATTGCATCAAATCACAAATTTTCGAAAAAAAAAAAACGGCGGCACTGTAGCCGCTGCACGCTGCTCGCGCGGCGGGCGCCGCCATGCTGCTTCCGTCCGACGATCCTCGTGGCGATGCGACGGCTGTTCTGTCTTCTAGGTTTGTTTCGGGCCTGTCCCGGACAGCTCATGAAGTTTTCGGGCCAATATTTGATATTGGGCCAATTTTGGTTGGACCAAGATTTATTTTGAAATTTTTGAGATTTTGGGCCTAAAATTGTTTTAAGCCCTATTTGATGCAATTAAAATTGACGAAATGTGATTTTATTTATGAAATATGATTTTATAATTAAAATATGATTTTGTCGACAAAATGTGATTTTATTTATGAAATATGATTTTATAATTAAAATATGACTTTGTTGACAAAATATGATTTTATTTATAAAATATGATTTTATAATTAAAATATGATTTTGTTGAAAATTATCAAATTTGATTTGATTATTTAATTTATGTCAATTAATTAGATTGATTGCATGTTTGGGATGATCGAGAGCCATGCCCAATATGTTAGGTGTATGCTAGGTTTTGCGTTTTTGGTTGTAAATATTGTTGATATCATTTATAATATGGGCCTGGTTTATAGCCCGTTCCCACCCCTTTAAATTGTATCCCAATGTGTCATGGATATTTAATGTAAATATTTTATTTAGTGGGAGGACACTCGAAGATGGTGTAGATGATGATCAAAGATATCGAAGACCGAAGATCTGTAAAATCGGAAGCTAATGTAATAGGATTGCATTGCATACTGCATTTCACCTAGGACTGGACCCAGGTCCGTGATTGACAACCACGGACCGCATAGCTCTCGCGATCGATCATCCCAAAGTTTTATATATGTGATATATATGTTAGTTGAATCCGCATGTTAAATTATGATTTAATTATTGTTGAGACCAAATTTTTCAAAAATAAAATCACTCGTTTTAAATATGATTTAAAACTGATATCAAGATTAAAAGTTTATTCGATAAACTAAGGAAATTTAAATCTGTTTAAATTTTCCTACAATCCATCAACGATGGGTGTACGTCGATGCTACCCACATACATGGCCCGGCTCATATTATTGAGGGGGTTATGTATGCCGGAAAGCTGTACACGTCATTGACACTTGCTGTGAGTTGGTTGGAACTCCCTTTAACGTTGGCTCATATTATTGGGGACGTTAAGGGGACCGTCCTTCACGACTCAACATTGATGGGTCATCTTGACACGTGATAGTAATCGGCGTCATATTATTGGGCCCTTACTGGACGTGAGGTAAATACATGGAGGTTGCACCGGTTGCAATTGGGGTCTACCTTTTGGGGGTCATGGTTGGCTGATATTATTCGGGACCATGATCGCCTGATTGGACTCTGTGTATCCACTAAGGAAACTTGCTTTCTCGATTTCATTAGAGGGTGGTGAAATCGTTAAAATAGTGGGAGGGTAATTAATAAAACTAAATGACCTTGTTTTATGTCTTAGCGTTTATCATATATAGTTAGTAATGCATGTATGCTTTTCTTTCAGTATAAACTGCTTATAAAATTTCTTCGATCAAAAATCCACTTGCTGCTATACTGGATAACAACAAGTTCACTGGTCTGAACTACCAAGACTGGCTTCGAAACCTCAATATTGTATTGGCTTCGGAGAAACTTCTCTACACGTTAGTGAAGAGCCCTCTGAAGGAAGCCCCTGCCGACGTCAGCCCTGAGGAGCTGACTACGCTTAACAAATGGTGGGATGACGAGCTTAAGACTCGATTGTGATGGCATCGATGTCCAACGAAATGCAACGACGCTTCGAGAAGACGGTGTATGCTGCTGACATACATCTTCATCTCAAAGAGCTGTATGGGGAGAACTCTCGACATGAGAGGTTCACCACTGTCAAGGAGCTTATGACGAGCCGCATGCGCGATGGGACTTCGGTCCGCGAGCATGGGGTTCGTATGATTGGGCTCATTGAAAAGTTGGTGGGCCTTGATATCACACTTCCACACGAGCTGACTGTGGATTTGCTTCTCCTCTCACTACCCGCTGCATTCGACCCCTTTGTGGTCAACTTCAACATGAACAAGCTGGAAGCCACCCTTGAAGAGGTGGTGAACATGCTTGTAGTGTTTGAAGGGACCATAAAGAAGGACAAGCCCGTCCTCCTTATGGGCTCTTCTTCCTCTGCGAAGAAGGGGCCCAAATGCAAGGGCAAGAAACGTTCTGCCCCTGCGAAGGAGGAAAAGCCCACTAAGAAGCCCAAGGCAAAGGCTTCCAAGCCAAACAAGTCTGAGGATGTTTTCCACCACTGCCACAAGCCTGAGCACTAGAGGAGGAACTGCAAGGAGTACCTCGAGCAGTTGCGAACTGCAAAAGGTATGTTCTATATCAAAATAAATATGTATCTTAATTCAACTTCTTAGGTACTTGATACTGGATGTGGATCTCATATCTGCAATGATTTGCAGGGGATGACAAGAAGCCGACGTCTTAGAGAGGGTGAGACCCACTTGCTTGGAAACGGAGCAAGAGTTGCCGCTGTAGCGATAGGAGATGTTTATTTATTTCTGTCTTCGAATTTTAAGTTGTTATTGAAAGACGTTTTATTTGTTCCCGAATTAATAAAGAACATTATTTCTGTTTCCATGCTTGATATTGATGGATATTCTTGTCTTTTTGCTAATTCGATTTGCAATATATACAAGAATGAATGTTTGATTGGAATTGGGGAACGCGAAAACGATCTATACACCTTAAAATTAAAACAAGTTCCAACTGGCGATGTGGAAACACATACAACAACAATTAAAAGGAAAACAATAGCTTAAACCCAGCACAACTTTGGCACGCTAGGCTAGGTCATATTTCCCTAAGTAGGATGAACAAGTTAGTTAGGAGTGACATGTTTGATTTGTCAGACATTAACTCCCTACCGACTTGTGAGTCTTTTCTCAAGGGAAAGATGACTAAAAAACTCCTCAAGGGCAAGTCTAAACGTGCTCAAGGTCTATTGGATTTTATCCATACTGGTGTGTGGCCCACTTAGCATTGGTACTAATTACGGTCACACGTACTTCATCACCTTTACCGATGATTACTCTAGGTATGGGTACTTGTACTTAATGAAGCACAAGTCTGAATCATTTGAAATGTTCAAAGAATTCAAGGCTGAAGTAGAAAATCAATTAGGGAAAGTATTAAAGCACTTCGATCCGATCGAGGTGGTGAATACTTGAGTGCTGATTTTCAAGACTATCTAAAAGAGAATGGGATTCTCTCACAGTGGACCCCTCCGGCCACACCACAGCTCAATGGTGTAGCGGAGCGTCGTAATCGAACCTTGATGGACATGGTTCGATCTATGATGAGCTTCACTGAACTTCATACCTCGTTTGTGGGCTATGCGCTCGAAACGGCGGTAATGTTGTTGAACAATGTCCACACCGAGACAGTGGATAAAACTCCATATGAGATATGGATGGGCAAACCACCCAAATACTCATACATGAGGATTTGGGGATGTCCTGATTACGTGAAGCAGACAGTGGGAGATAAGCTGGATACTAGATCCATCTTATGTTACTTCGTTCGGTATCCAAAGAATTCCATTGGATACTACTTCTACTATCCAAACGAAACAAAAGTGTTTGTTTCTAGAAATTCCACCTTTATGGAAAGGGAATTTCTACTCGATAGAAAAGGCAAGATAGTAGATCTCGAAGAGGCTCGAGAACCGTCTGAAGTATCAAGTGAGTCTCCCACACCTCCAGAGCCATTACCAGAAATGGTCGCATCTAGGAGATCTGAAAGGATTCCTATGGCTCTTGAAAGATATGGTTTTCTCCTTGAAGGTGATCAAAATGATAAAGTTATTGGATGTGATCCAAGAACTTTCAAGGAGGCAATTTCCGATGCTGATTCTAATTTATGGCTTGAAGCAATGCAGTCTGAGATTGACTCAATGCATGCTAACCAAGTTTGGACTCTTGTTAATCCTCCCGAAAGAATTGTTCCTATTGGGTGCAAATGGGTATACAAGAGAAAACTTGGGCCTGATGGTAAGGTACTGACCTACAAGGCGCGACTGGTCGCAAAAGGTTACACTCAAAGACAAGGTGTTGACTATGATGAAACCTTTTCACCATTCGCAATGTTCAAGTCAATTAGAATCCTACTTGCCATAGCTGCATGGTACGACTATGAGATATGGCAAATGGATGTGAAAACTACGTTCCTAAATGGAAAAATTAAGGAAGAGATCTATATGACGCAGCCTGAGGGTTTCACATCTGTAGGAAGTGAGCATAAGGTATGCAAACTTCAGAGATCGATCTACGGTCTCAAACAAGCATCGAGGAGTTGGAACCTGAGATTCAATGAAACAATTAAGGAATTTGGTTTCATCAAGAATTCCGAGGAGCCATGTGTATATAAGAAGGTAGTTAAAAGCGCTGTGACATTCCTTGTACTTTATGTTGATGACATTCTACTAATTGGGAATGATGTAGGAATGCTGCAATCAACTAAAGTATGGTTGTCTAGTAGATTCTCGATGAAGGACATGGGTGAAGCATCCTATATTCATGGAATACAGATCTATAGGGATAGATCGAAAAGGATGCTCGGACTCACCCAAGCTACCTACATTGATACCATACTTAAGCGGTTCTCTATGGAAGAGTCCAAGAGAGGACACCTACCTATGTGCCACGGGGTCACTCTATCTAAGTCTATGTGTCCGAAGACTGATGAGGAGATAGAGAGTATGACACGTGTGCCATGTGCCTCGGCAATAGGTAGTATTATGTATGGCATGATCTCAACTAGACCGGATGTCGCATATGCTCTGAGTGTCACGAGCCGCTACCAGGCCAACCCGACCAAATGCATTGGAAGGCTGTGAAAGATATTCTTAAGTACTTGCGAAGGACTAAGAATATGTTCATGGTCTATGGGGGTGGTGAACTGAAATTGGAAGGCTACACTGATTCTAGCTTCCAATGTGACGTGGATGATTCGAAGTCAACCTCTGGATTTGTGTTCATGCTCAATGGTGGTGTTGTCTCTTGGAAGAGTTCCAAGCAAGACACCATCGCGGATTCAACCACTGAGGCTGAATACATCGCAGCATCAGCTGCTGCTAAGGAGGCGGTTTGGATAATGAATTTCGTCCAAGAGTTGGGAGTCATCCCTGATGGAGTTGGTCCAGTCCCGGTGTACTGCGACAACACGGGTGGTGTTGCGCAAGCAAAGGAGCCTAGGTGTCACCAAAGATCCAAACATATACTGAGGAAATATCACATAATCCGGGATATTGTGGCTAGAGGTGACATAGCAGTTGAGAGAGTCGCCTCTGCAGACAAAATTGCTGATCCACTTACGAAGCCCTTTCCAGGACCGTTGTTTGAAAAACATCACGAAACAATGGGAATGCGTCTGATGAGTAGTTGGCTATAGGGCAAGTGGGAGATTGTTAGAGTAGATTCCCAACTAGCCAACTTGTGGCGTGTGGGTTTTATTGACTCTTGTATATAACGATCTTTATTTATGAAATACGAATTTCTTTTATGGAATTCTTTATTTTCATTATGTTATAATGTTAACAATTGTGTTGGATAAAGACCTAGAATGCACCATAGTGTATTTTAGATGTGATAGTGGATATGAGGCTATAATGAAACACATCTAATAGTCACTGTGTATTCTGAACTCGTTCCTAGTCGATTGGGCCGTCAAAATGAGGATATGGCCGCCCGAGCTTGAGACTAGCATCTGCGATGTGAAGTACCATGTTTCATTGGTAGGGAACATTGTGATGTTCTGAGCATGCAGATGGATAGTGACCTGGTGATCTATCGAACTACCCTCGTTCGGACTTTACAAGTGGTTACCATTTGTCGAGTGGATAAGTCCGAGGTCTTGGTTGTACTGATTAGTCCTCACTACTCGAAACGTCATTGTGACTCTACATGATAGGCGCCTCACTTTTACCCGTTTACCGACTCACTTGGGGTCATTAGGTGGCGGGATTGGGTGAGTTCCCGATGCATGTAGGAGTCGATGCTTCGTTGTCGAGGATTCACCGCTCGCTTATATGCGTGGATATCCTATGCTATCTGAGGAGATAATAGTGTGATAAATCTCTGCCAGAGTACTGGATGTGTTTTAGGTAAATGGGTTTACCTAGTAACACTCGCGATGTCACTATTTAATCTCCAAGATGTATGCATAGTTATCGGATCTCTAGCGACTCTCGATTTACGAATGGTCGTTGATCTGATCGGGATATATGTGTTGAAAGGACCGTACTGTACGCTAACCACGACCAACTGGTTCTTACAGGCACTATCAGTGATACCTAGGGTATCATGGCGCGATGTTGCTAGGCGCTTTACCATGATCCGATGGGCAAGTCCGAAATTGTGATTTCGGAGTCACAATGGTTGTGGGCCCACGGCTAGCTATATCCCTGAACCATTGAGGGTCACACAAGTACTGGATTCATGATTCCCGCACGAAAACTGAGCTCAATGTGTTGAGCATAGGAGGAGGATTTTAGGGAGTGCGACTTCCTAAAAGTCAACAGGGGTCAAATTGCGATTTCCCAAAGTTGAGGGGCTAAACTGTAATTTTGAACTAGGTGGTCTGAAAAATTGTTTTCACATCATAATACTCAGTTTTGGAAACTGTTTCGATTGGTCCGATCTGATCGTCGATCGAGATTATGATGAAACCACGGTTATTTAAATGAACCGAGTGTTCATATGGACATGGGCTTGACCAAAGTCCATTGGGTCGGTTCAAGCCCATGTATGATTTAAATACTAGACTTGGTCTAGGGCTAGATCACAACATAACATCACACACCAAACCCTAGCCTCCATCTTGAGCACCGCCCCTCCCTCTCCCACACGACCCATCGGCCGCCGCCCCCTTGCACCGCCGCCGTGTGCCGCCGCCTTCGTGGTTGGACTTGTTCCAACCACCGCGACGAGGAGATTCCGTTCGTGCCAAATTCTTCAGGCCTTCTAGTGCAGGCTGATGAAGGAGTCGTGTTACCGGTCGTGGACCTGATTAGGAGGATCTACCGCCGCCTACCGTGAAGAGCTAGATTCCCTGTGAATTTGGTTGGAACCAGGCGCCTAGACGCCAGCAAGGTAGCATTCGATAAAACATCCTATGTATGTTTTATGTTTTGATTTATATGTATTGAACGATTCTCGGGGCAAATTTTTAAACTTCCGCTGCGCCCTGAGAAATCGGGATCCGGATCCGCCACTTCGCCAACAGATATCTGTTCCTGCACTTGGTCAACATTAGTCAAATCAATGACTACTGTGTTACCTGTCAGATCTGTGCGCTCAGTAGTAATTTCATCGTGTGGTGTGTCCAGTGCTGGTTGGGGATCAGCTGTGTATCGAATCTGTGGCACGTCATCACTTGATTCATCTAAGCTGGTCGATTCCAGACGTGTGCACAGATCATTTAGGCTTGTAGCTGAGTTGGAACGGAAGCTGGTTTCGTCGAATACCATGTGAGCGGATTCTTCAACCGTCAAGCTCCGGTTGTTAAACACTCTGTAGGCTTTGCTCACGGCTGAGTATCCAAGAAAAACACCTGTATCGGATTTGACATCAAAGGCTGTTAGATGCTTTTTGCCATTTTTATGAATGAAACATCTGCATCCAAACACTCTGAAATAAGATATTTCAGGTTTCTTGCCACTCCATATCTCATATGGCGTTACACCATGATTCTTATTAATCATCGATCTGTTTTTAGTGTAGCAAGTTGTGCTAACTGCTTCTGCCCAGAATTTTTGTGAAATACCAGAATCAGCAATCATAGTTCGAGCAGCTTCTTTTAAAGTACGATTTCTCCTCTCAGCTAGCCCGTTCCGCTGAGGAGTTCTAGCTACTGAAAGCTCATGCTTAATTCCAATGTCTTCCAGATAAGAGGATAGCTTATGATTTAAAAACTCAGTACCTCTATCACTCCTTATCCGGTTGACAGTACAAGATTTGTCATTTTATAAATGTCTTAAAAGCTTAAACAGCTGGTCAACGGTCTGATCTTTTGATTTTAAAAATAACACCAATTTAAATTTTGTAAAATCATCAACAACAACCAGGGTGTAATTTGTTCCCCCTAAACTCGTTACGGGTATAGGACCAAAAAGATCCATATGTAAAAGCTCTAAGCTTCGAGAAGAACGATGATCGTTTTTCTTTTTGAAAGTAGAACAAATTTATTTTCCCAACTGACATGCTGCACAAATCTTATCTTTAGAAAAATTTATTTTGGGCATACTAGAAACCAATTCAAGCTTACTTAAGATGATTCATTCTCTGGTGCCACAGCCAGATCTTGGAAGAGTTAGCTGCTAGGAAAATCTGTTTAGATCCCAGATGCTCTGATCAGTTGACAACGTAGGTATTCCCAGATCTGTTTCCTACCCTTACTTAAGATGATTCATTCTCTGGTGCCACAGCCAGATCTTGGAAGAGTTAGCTGCTAGGAAAATCTGTTTAGATCCCAGATGCTCTGATCAGTTGACAACGTAGGTATTCCCAGATCTGTTTCCTACCAATACTGTCACCCCATCTGGATTCTGAACTGTGCATTTGTGCTTTTGAAAGTTAACTGTGTAACCATTGTCACACAGCTGACTTATACTGATAAGATTATAGCACAAATTTTCAACAACTAGAATATCATTAATTGAAAGATTTCCGTGGGTAAACTTACCCCTAGACACAGTGTTACCATGAGAATTGTCACCAAATATAATTTTGGGTCCTTTGTGTGGCGTCAGATCTGATAACATCTTTGAGTTACCAGTCATGTGTCTCGCACAACCACTATCTAGATACCATATGCTCAATTCCTCCAAAGCTGAGTACCTGTTATCCTGCAATCACGAAAATAAACTTTTGGTACCCAATTTTACTTGGGTCCAGATCGGATTATCCCTTTTGGAACCCATACTTGAATTACCTTTATAGTTGCACTCTGACCATTTAGATCACGTTTGGGCTGAACCTTTACCCATAAATATTTGGCCTTCTTTGAACCACACCTTTGCTGGTTCGGAACAGACGACTTGGATCCAAATTTCGTTTTGTCCTTCTCAAGTCTGTTCGTTATCCAACTAGGCTTGCAGTTCTCAGGCTTGGTATAACCAATACCTTGTTTGCCCTTATGGTTCAGCTGTCCCATGGTCTGGTCATCATACTTAACCGACTCACACACATCATGTGTCTCACTGGCATTGACAAAATTCTTTTTCTTGAACTTAACATTAGCCAGATTTGACTGAGTACTGGTTTCCCCAGAGCTGCTTTCACCAAAGCTAAAACCTAAGCCAGATTTGTCATTCAAAGGCTTCTGGGTCTCATGCAGCTTGCCTAAAGAAACAGAAGACTTAGTCCAGGATCTCATCACTTGATTTAATCTGTCATTTTCAGATGAGAGCTCACAAGAATTTAATCTCAAAGAATCATTCTCGATCTTCAGCTTATTCAACTTAGTTTTTAAACTGTCAGTTTCCCCAAGCTGAGCAGTGCTTGGTTCCACTGAACTATTTTTCAAACATCCGTTTTCAGCTTTGTTCTCCTCGAATGTCTGAGATAACTTTTGGTACTCATGGACAATTTCATTAAGTGCATTGATGAGGTCCTATCATGTAAATTCACTATTAGAGAAGTCAAATACCTCATCATCATCACTAGATTGGTTGGAAATCAAGCAGTGGACTTCTTTTTGTTCAATTTCACTAGATGAACTGCTTAATGTTGTCTCCGAATCTGAGTCTACCCAGTTCTTGTTGCTCTCCTTAGCAACAAGCCGTTAGATCGTGTTAGAGTAGATGCCCAACTAGCCAACTTGTGGCGTGTGGGTTTATAGACTCTTGTATATGACAATCTTTATATATGATATTCGCATTTATTATATGGCATTCTTTACTTTCATTGTATGTATGATGATTTACAATTGCGTTGAGTAAAGACCTAGAATACACCTAAGTGTATGTTAGATGTGATAGTGGGTATGACGGCTATCATGAAATACATCTAATAGTCACTGTGTATTCTGAACATGTTCCTAGTCGATTGGGCCGTCAAAATGAGGATAAGGCCGCCCGAGTTGGAGACTAGTATCTGCGATGCGAAGTACCATGTTTCATTGGTAGGGAACATTGTGATGTTCTGAGCATGCAGATAGATAGTGACCTGGTGATCTATCGAACTACCCTCGTTCGGACTTTCCAAGTGGTTACCATTTGTCGAGTGGATAAGTCCGAGGTCTTGGTTGTACTGATTAGTCCTCACGACTCGAAACGTCATTGAGACTCTACATGATAGACGTCTCACTTTGACCCGTTTGGCGACTCACTTGGGGTCATAAGGCGTCGAGATTGGGTGAGACCCCGATGCATGTAGGAGTCGATGCATCGTTGTCGAGGATTCACCGCTCGCAGACATGCGTGGATATCCTATGCTATCTGAGGGGATAATAGTGTATAAATATCTGGCCAGAGTACTACAAGGTAAATGTGTTTACCTAGTTACACTCACGATGTCACTATTCGATCTCCAAGATGTATGCATAGCTATCGGATCTATAGCGACTCTCGATTTACCAATGGTCGTTGATCTGATCGGGATATATGGATTGAAAGGACCGTACTGTACGCTAACCACGACCAACTGGTTCTTGCAGGCACTATCAGTGATACCTAGGGGATCATGGGGCGATGTTTCTAGACGCTCTTACCATGATCCGATGGGCAGGTCCGGAATTGTGATTCCGGAGCCACAATGGTTGTGGGCCCACGGCTAGCTGTATCCCTGAACAATTGAGGGTCACACAAGTACTGGATTTGAGATTTCCGCACGGATACTCAGCTCAATGTGTTGAGCATACGAAGAGGATTCTGGGGAGTGCGACTTCCCAAAAGTCAACAGAGGTCAAATCGTGATTTGCCGATGTTGAGGGGCAAAACGGTCATTTTGCACTGGGGTTCTGAAAAATGGTTTTTCAGATCATGGTATTCAGTTTTGGAAACTGAATCAATCGGTCCGATCTGATCGGCGATCGGAGTTACGATGAAGTCACGGTGATAGGGATGAACGTAATATTCATGCTTTGGACCCGGGCCCGTTGGGCCGGTCCAAGACTATCACCAAGTCTATTTAATTAGACTTAACTTCAATCATAACAACACTAGACAACATTAAACCCTAACCCTAAGCACTAAACACGCCGCCCCTCTCTTCATCAACCTGACGCCGCGCCGCCCGCCGCCGCCGCTCGCCGGAAAATTGTTCCCGGCCAACGTGACGAGGAGAATCCGTCTGCGCCGATCTCGTCAGGCCTTCTAGTGTAGGCTGACGAAGGAGTCTCGCATCCGGTCGTGGACCTGATTGGCGTTATCTACCGTAGTCTACCGTGAAGTGCCGCTTTCTTTACGAAACCGGTCGAAGCCAGGCACGAGTTGCCAGCAAGGTAGCAATCTTGAAACACCCTATGGTTGTGTTTATTTTATCATATTGATCATCTCCAGGCACATGTTTTGTTCTTCCGCTGCCCCGCCGGGAGGCGTGATCCGGATCCCCAACAGTGGTATCAGAGCCAGGTTTTCGGATCTGATCAATACGATTACTGCCTTATTGTATCTAACCATGAATTTCAGATCGGATCCATAAAATTCTTGGAGGAAATAAGCCTCGGCGCCGCCGCGCATGGCGGCGCCCCGCCGCGCGCTAGTCGCACGATACCATGCGCGCTGGTCGCGCATGGTGGCCGAGTCGTATGCGCCGCTTCGCCGCAGCTGTGCGCTTGTCGCGCATCATAACCGCACGTTGGGCGGCCTCTCGTGCAACGATTGCGCGATCGACGGCCGATGCGTGCGCGCTTGTCGCGCCTCGCGACTGGACGCTGGGCGTCTCCTCCGCGCGCTGGTGGTGCGACGTTGCGCCGCTCGTGGCGTAACGCTGGGCGTCTCCTTCGAGCGCTGGTGCTGCGATGTCACGCCACTCGTGGCGCTTGCTGGCCGGACGAAGCGACGCTGCTGGTCGATGCCCGTTGCGCAACGATGCCCGCGATGGCCGCGCACTTGTCGTGGCGGCGTGCGCCCTTGCGGTGCGCGAAAAATTCGAGGTGGCGGCCGCCGGCCGGCCGCCGCTCCGGCGATGCTCCGGCGATGTCCTGACGGCTGATTTCTTCTAGGGTTTGGTTCGGGCCTGTCCCGGGCAGCCCGTGAAGTTTTCGGGCCGGTATGCGATGTCAGGCCCGTTTTGATCGATTTTGAAATTTTAAGAATTTTGGGCCTAGAATTGTTTTAAGCCCAATTTGATACAATTAAAATTAGTAAAATGTGATTTTAATTATGAAATGTGATTTTATAATGAAATATGATTTTGTTGATTAAAATTTGATTTTATCGACAAAATACGATTTTATTATAAAATGCGATTTTATGATTAAAATATGATTTTGCGATAAATAATAGGATTATTTAATTTATGCATGTTAATTAGATTATCTGCATGATTGGGATGATCGAGAGCCGTGCCCAATTTGTTAGGTGTATACGACAGGTTTTTTGTGATTCGGTTTGTAAATATTTTGATTATCATTTAAAG
>KV000926.1:34359-44581 GCA_001598015.1 Dorcoceras hygrometricum | reverse complement strand
TTTAACGTTGGCTCATATTATTGGGGACATTAAGGGGACCGTCCTTCACGACTCAACATTGATGGGTCATCTTGACACGTGATAGTAAACGGCGTCATATTATTGGGCCCTTACTGGACGTGAGGTGAATACATGGGGGTTGCAATCGGAAACTACCTTTTGGGGGTCATGGATGGCTGATATTATTCGGGTCCATTATCGCTTGATTGGGCTCCGTGTACCCACTAAAGAAACCTGTTTTCTCGATTTCATTAGAGGGTGGTGAAATTGTTAAAATTGTGGGAGGGTAATTCATAAAACTTAACGACCATGTTTTATGTCTTAGCTTATATCTTATATAGTTAGTAATGTATGTCTGCTTTCCTTTTCAGTATTACTGCTTTTAAAATGGTTTCGATGAAAAACCCGCTCGCTGCTATACTGGATAGCAACAGGTTCACCGGTCTGAACTACCAAGACTGGCTCCGCAACCTCAATCTTGTATTGGCTTCGGAGAAGCTCCTCTATACGATAGAGAAGTGCCCTCCGGAGGAAACCCCTGCCGATATCAGCCCTGAGGAGCTGATTACGCTTAACCAATGGTGGGACGACGAGGTTAAAGCTTGGTGCTATGTGATGACATCGATGTCCAATGAAATGCAACGGCTCTTTGAGAAGACAAAGTATGCCTCTGCCATAATCTTTGATCTCAAGGAACTGTACGGGGAGAACTCTCGACAAGAGAGGTTCACGGCTGTCAAGGAGCTGATGACGAGCCGCATGCGCGATGGGACTTCGATCCGCGAGCATGGGGTTCGTATGATTGTGCTCGTTGAAAAGCTGTCGGGCCTTGATATCGCGCTTCCACACGAGCTGTCGGTGGATGTACTTCTCCTCTCGCTACCCGCTGCATTTGACCCCTTTGTGGTCAACTTCAACATGAACAAGCTGGAGGCCACCCTTGAAGAGGTGGTTAACATGCTTGTAGTGTTTGAGGGGACTATAAAGAAGGACAAACCCGTCCTCCTTCTGGGTTCTTCTTCCTCTGCGAAGAAGGGGCCCAGACGCAAGAGCAAGAAGCGTTCTGCTCCTGCGAAAGAGGAAAAGTCCGCCAAGAAGCCAAAGGAAAAGGCTTCCAAGCCAAACAAGTCTGAGGATGTTTGCCACCACTGCCACAAGGCTGGGCATTGGAGGAGGAACTGCAAGGAGTACCTCGAGCAGTTGCGAACTGCGAAAGGTATGTTCTACATTGAAATAAATATTTCTCTTAATTCAACTTCTTGGGTACTTGATACCGGATGTGGATCTCATATCTGCAATGATTTGCAGATGATGACAAAAATTCGACGTCTTAGAGAGGGTGAGACCCACTTGAGGCTTGGCAATGGAGCAAGAGTTGCTGCAGTAGCTATAGAAGATGTTTACTTATTTCTATCTTCTGATTTTAAGTTGTTATTGAGAAACGTTTTATTTGTTCCCGAATTAATAAAGAACATTATTTCTGTTTCTATGCTTGATAGTGATGGATATTCTTGTATGTTTGCTAATTCGATTTGCAATATTTACAAGAATGAATGTTTAATTGGAATTGGGGAACGCAAAAACGATTTATACACCTTAAAATTAAAAGACGTTCCAACTCGCGATGTCGAAGCACATACAACAACGATTAAATGAAAACACGATAACTTGAACCCAGCACAACTTTGGCACGCTAGGCTAGGTCACATTTCCCTAAGTAGGATGAACAAGTTAGTTAGGAGTGACCTGTTTGATCTGTCAGACATCAACTCCCTACCGACTTGTGAATCTTGTCTTAAAGGAAAGATGACCAAGCAACCCTTCAAGGGCAAGGGTGAGCGTGCTCAAGGCCTATTGGATTTGATCCATACTGATGTGTGCGGCCCGTTTAGTATTGGTACTAAATATGGTCACACATACTTCATCACATTTACCGATAGTACTGAGTTTCAAGACTATCTGAAAGAGAATGGGATTCTCTCAGGTGGACCCCTCCGGCCACACCACAGCTCAATGGTGTAGCGGAGCATCGTAATCGGACCTTGTTGGACATGATTCGATCTATGATGAGCTTCACTGAACTTCCCACCTCGTTTTGGGGCTATGCGCTCGAAACGGCGGTAATGTTGTTGAATAATGTACACACCAAGGCAGTGGATAAAACTCCGTATGAGATATGGATGGGCAAACCACCCAAGTACTCATACATGAGGATTTGGGGATGTCCTGCTTACGTGAAGAAGACAGTGGGAGATAAGCTGGATACGAGATCCATCTTATGCTACTTCATTGGGTATCCAAAGAATTCCATTGGATACTACTTCTACTATCCGAGCGAAACAAAAGTGTTTGTTTCTAGGAATGCCACCTTTATGGAAAGGGAATTTCTACTTGATAGAAAGGCAAAATAGTAGAACTCGAAGATGTTCGAGATCCAATCGAAGTACCAGGTGAGTCTCCCGCACCTCCAGAGCCAGTACCAGAAATGGTCGCACCTAGGAGATCCGAAAGGATTCCTAGAGCTCCTGTGAGATATGGTTTTCTCCTTGAAGATGATCAAGGTGATCAAGTTATTGGATCTGATCCAAGAACTTTCAAGGAGGCAATTTCCGATGCTGATTCTAACTTATGTCTTGAAGCAATGCAGTCTGAGTTTGACTCAATGCATGCTAACCAAGTTTGGACTCTTGTTAACCATCCCGAAGGAATTGTTCCTATTGGGTGTAAATGGGTATACAAGAGGAAACTTGAGCCTGATGGTAAGGTAATGACCTACAAGGCACGATTGGTCGCGAAAGGTTACACTCAAAGGCAAGGTGTTGACTATGATGAAACCTTCTCGCCAGTCGCAATGTTCAAGTCAATTAAAATCTTGTTAGCCATAGCCGCATGGTACGACTATGAGATATGGCAAATGGATGTGAAAACTGCGTTCCTTAATGGGAACATTAAGGAAGAGATCTATATGACGCAGCCTGAGGGTTTCACATCTGTTGGGAGCGAGCATAAGGTATGCAAGCTTCAGAGATCGATCTACGGTCTCAAACAAGCATCGCGAAGTTGGAACCTGAGATTCAATGAAACAATTAAGGAATTTGGTTTCATCAAGAATCCCGAGGAGCCATGCGTTAACAAGAAGGTAGTTAAAAATGCTGTGACGTTTCTTGTACTTTATGTTGATGACATTCTACTCATTGGGAATGCTGTAGGAATGCTGCAGTCAACTAAATTATGGTTGTCTAGTAGATTTTCGATGAAGGACATGGGTGAAGCATCCTATATTCTTGGAATACAGATCTATCGGGATAGATCGAAACGGATGCTCGGACTCACCCAAGCTACCTACATCGATACCATACTTAAGAGGTTCTCTATGGAAGAGTCCAAGAGAGGACACCTACCTATGTGCCACGGGGTCACTCTATCTAAGTCTATGTGTCCAAAGACTGATGAAGAGATAGAAAGTATGGCACGTGTACCATGTGCCTCGGCAATAGGTAGTATTATGTATGGCATGATCTCGACTAGACCGGACGTCGCATATGCTCTGAGTGTCACGAGCCGCTACCAGGCCAACCCCGGCCAATTGCATTGGAAGGCCGTGAAGGATATTCTTAAGTACTTACGAAGGACTAAGAATATGTTCATGGTCTATGGGGGTGGTGAACTGAAACTGGAAGGCTAAACTGATTCTAGCTTCCAGTGTGACGTGGATGATTCGAAATCAACCTCTTGATTTGTATTCATGCTCAATGGTGGTGCTGTCTCTTGGAAGAGTTCCAAGCAAGACACCATCGCGGATTCAACCACTGAGGCTGAGTACATTGCAGCATCAGCTGCTGCTAAGGAGGCCGTTTGGATAAGGAATTTCGTCCAAGAGTTGGGCGTCATTCCTAATGGATTTGGTCCAGTCCCGGTGTACTGCGACAACACGGGTGTCGTTGCGCAAGCAAAGGAGCCTAGGTCTCACTAAAGATCCAAACACATACTGAGGAAATACCACATAATCCGGGATATTGTGGCTAGAGGTGACATAGCAGTTGAGAGAGTCGCCTCTGCGGACAACGTTGCTGATCCACTCATGTTAGGATAAAATTTATAAGTTTTGGTGATAACAAAAATAAGACAAGTTTCTATTGGACAATCGGTTGTCGCAGGAGTATATTTGTCTAAAGTAGCAAAGTCAGCAGTTGGAGTATTTGAGATTTCAGCAGTTGGTATGCTTTCAGTGGTTGTTTTGTTTTCAGAGAGATTCAGCAGATACTTCATTGAAGAGAAATCAGCAGATTTGTTGTCTCGATCAGCAGATACCGATTTGAGTTTCAGCGTGTTTTGCTAAGAAGTACTAAACGACAGCGTTTTGATAAGTTGGAACGACGTCGTGGAGTGCACAGTTTCGTATCAGTAGATGAAGTAATCAGCAGAAGCTTTCTTGAAGAGTTCAGCAGTTGGTTAAGTATATTTGTTGAAGATTGCGGTACGACAGCGTTTGGTTAAGTTGGAACGACAACGTATTGATTTGCTTAAACAATTCAGCAGAAGCGTTCCTTAAACATTTCAGCAGAAGTATTGCTTCAGCATACAGCTACAGTGATGTTAACCAGCATATGCTTTTCAAAGATAGCAAAACAGCGTCACTTAAATAAGTTGACACGACATCGTTTATCACTTAAGAAATCAGCAGATGGAAAAACACATATGCATATCAGCAGGTATATTCCTCCAAGAGTTTTTTCAGTCGAAGCATCTTGACATCGACGATGAAGATAGTTCTGGTTACCAAAGTTATTTCAGGCGCAAGCTCAAGTGATTCAAATACGATCGTTTGCTCATAAGGAAAAGATTTGTACGATCGTACAGTTGCCTGGAATTGAGGAGACAAGTTAGGTACTATTTTGGGTAAATAGTACAGTGTACAGAGGCCGTTTTTCCATGCTTGCACTAAAATGGAAAGAAGACAAATCGGCTCTGTCGATGAGCAATTTACCTTGCAGTGGAGCAGGAATTACGGTGTACGATTTTGGCAGTAATTCAAATGGGATTCATTTCCTTTGGAGAATTATTATGACCGTTGCAGTCGAAGCCTATAAATATCAGCAGCGGTGTTGAAGAAGAAATACTTCGCTTATTATCTATTGCTGTCACGCTGCCAAAATCCGTACAGAGCTTTCACTTCGTTGATATCTTCAAAAAGCTCAAGACTCGAAGAACTTATCGTTTAATCTTCATTTGAAATACCTTCGAGTCAATCTTCTGGTTGTTCATTGTTGAAACCAGAAGATATTTACAGTCTCTAAATACGTGTTCTCATTGATATATTTGATAGAGTCTGCACCGAACTGTCTATTCAAAGAAGTTCGTAAAACGTTCAAAGTCTTGTAAAAACCAGCAGCGAAGTCTGCGTGAGGTGTTGTAAAGCGCTAGGAGTTCTCGTAGCTGCGGGTTACGGGATCGGGTGTTTGTATAAAGGCTACTCACATCAAGGTCTTTTAGTGCTACCTTCCGAGGAGGAAGAAGGGGAGACGTAGGATACTGATATCCGAACTTCCAGAAACAAACTCTTGACTCAATCTTTTACATACAGCATTTATTTACTGTTGCGCATTGTTCATTGTTCACAAACCAATCAGCTTATTTTGAAATAGAAAAATCGAAGGAGTTCATTCAACCCCCCCTTCTGAACTCCTATTTGCTTAGTGATCCTATTTCTGGGACCATCAAGTGGTATCAGAGCAGGAAATCTCAGTTATTGAACAGTTATCTTTGTGCTTTACATCATATTAATATGTCTACCTCACAACACAAGATTCCTTTGTTCTCCAGAGATGAATACGATGACTGGAAGATTCGCATGCAGGCGCATCTTGCTGCAATGGATGATGAAATGTGGAATGTCATCACTGATGGGCCTTTGAAGATAATGAAGCCCAATCTGGCGTTCTCAGTATCAAATGGCGAGGCTCAGTTCCTTGAAAAAGCCAGACATGAGTACACCAACGATGACAAGAAGAAAGCAAACTTGGACAACGTGGCCAGGGACATTCTATACAAAACGTTGGACAAAGACAAAAATATGTTCAGCAAAATCAAGACCTGTGCCACAGCAAAAGAAATATGGGAAAAGCTTGTCCAAATATGTGAAGGCAGCGATGAAACGAAAGAGAACAAGCTGACAGTAGCTCAGAAAAAATATGAAGCAATCAAGATGAAAGACGGCGAAACAATGACTGAATTCGACGAGCGCTTTAGTGCAATTATCATCGAGTTGAACAGCTTGGGCAAAGAATACAGCAACCGGGATTTGGTGCTAAAAGTGATGAGAGCCCTGCCCAGAGAGTGGGACGTGAAAACCATGGCTATGAGGGAATCAAATGACCTCAACAAAATGGAGCTTCATGACATGTTTTCCAATCTCAAAGCTTATGAGTTCGAGCTGGAAACAAGATCAGAAGCTGGTCCATCAACCTCCCAGCCAACGAAAGCTCTTGCTGCTAAAACTGCTGAACCATGCTCTCCCAGCACGAGCAAATCAGCAGATCAACTTTCTGATGACGTCATGTCCCTCTTTGTTAAGAATTTTGGGAAATACCTGAGAAGATCTTTCAACCCTTCTACTTCTTTCAATAATTATAACAAATCTGATAAAGTCTCTTCTGATTTGAAATGCTATAATTGTGATCGTCCAGGTCATTTTGCTGCTGATTGCAACAGACCCAAGAAAGACGATAGATACAAGCGAGATGATAGAAGAGCTGACGATCGCTACAGGAAAGAAGAGCGATACAAACGTGATGAGGAAGATAATGAAAGAATTGTTGATAGATCCAAGGATAAATCCAAGGACAAGTTCAAAGAAAGATCAAGCGACAGAAAGATGAAGACCAGCAGCAACAAAAGATTCAGTCGCAAGCATGATCGCAAAGTGTTGGTTGCTGAAGAAAGCACCAAAAGCTGGGCTGATAGCGACTCAGATTTATCCAGCAGCAGCTCATCTTCAAGCGATAGTGAACAAGAGGAGGTTCACTGCTTCATGGCTGACCAAACAGACGAAGATGAGGTATTTGATTTTTCAAATGTTGAATTTACACGTGATGACCTTGTCATTGCACTTATTGATATGGTAAAAGAGTACCGAAAGCTTTCTCATTCGTTCGAGGAAGCTAAAGCTGAAAACATGAGTCTGAAGAGTAGTTCAGCTGAATCAAGTTCTGATGAGCTTGAAGATACTGACATTCTAAAGACCGAGTTGAGTAAGCTACAAGCTGAGAATGATTTGTTGAGAAATGAGATCAGCGAGCTCAAGGCTGAAGTTGATAAATCGACTGTAGAAATGGGCTCCTGGAACAAGGCTAATATTTCTCTCCAAAAGCTATATGAAAGCCAAAATCAAGCCTGTGATAAGACTGGTATTGGATTCAACAATAGCGAGTTCTGTGAAGGAGAGACAAGTACTCAATCACGATCAGCCTATGAAAAGTTCAATAAAATGAGCTTTGTCAAAGCTGACATGATATATAACTGTCTTGAGTCGGTGAAGTATGATAATCAGAACTCCCCAAAGCTGAACGAAAATGGAAAAGCTGGTATCGGCTTTTCAAAACCTGAGAGGTTCAAGCCTGACTGGCTAAAGAACAGATTGGATAAAGACAAAGCGAAAGCTAGTCAAAAACCATTTGTTCCTAACCAGTCGTGGCATAACTCGAAGAAGGTTAAATCGGGTTGGAAAAAGTTTCAGAAGAGGAGAGATCAACATGATCATTATATGAAACCAAAACTCAAAAGACCAGCACGTGATTTTGCACATACTTTCGTGGATCCTAGAAGTGGAAAAACCGTAAGGATTGTTCAAATCTGGGTCCCGAAAGGGGTAATCCAATCAGGACCCAAGTAAAATTGGGTACCAAAAGTGAGTTTCTTGCGTACAGGTCAGCAGGTATGAACCAGCAGACACATCAAAAGTGTGGTACTTAGACAGTGGATGCGCAAGACATATGACTGGAAATCCGAAGCTGCTGAAAGATGTGATTCCACACAAAGGAGCAAAAATTGTCTTCGAAGATAATGCATATGGTAACACTGTGGGTAAGGGTAAGCTTACCCATGGTAACATCTCGATTTCTGATGTACTTGTTGTTGATAACTTGCGTTACAATTTGATTAGTATCAGTCAACTTTGTGACAAAGGTTTCCTTGTTAATTTTCAACAACACACGTGCACAGTTCAGGACTCAACTGGTCTAACCGTGTTGGTGGGTAAGAGTTCTGGGAACACCTACATTATCAACTGGTTAGAGCAAGTGAAGTCTGAACACTTGTGTCTTGCAGCTGGCTCTTCCAAGAGCTGGTTGTGGCACCAGCGGATGAATCATTTGCACTTCAAAACTATTGCTAAATTGATTACACATGATATGGTTTCTGGTCTGCCTAAAATCTCTTTTTCTAAGGACAAGATTTGTGCAGCTTGTCAACTGGGAAAACAAATCAAATCTACTTTCAAAACCAAAGGCGGTAAACGTTCTTCCCGAAGCTTAGAGCTTTTGCATATGGATCTTTTTGTTCCTGTTTCTATAACCAGCTTAGGGGGAATGAACTACACCCTAGTTGTCATTGATGATTTTTCCAAATATACTTGGGTGGTGTTTTTAAAAGCAAAATCAGATACCGCTGACCAGTTGATTAGGCTTTTAAAACGTTTACAAAATGACAAATCTTTTACAGTCAACCGGATAAGAAGTGATCGAGGAACAGAGTTTTTAAATCAAAAATTATCTTCTTATCTGGATGACATTGGAATAAAGCATGAGCTTTCAGCAGCTAGAACTCCTCAGCAAAATGGCCTAGCTGAGAGGAGAAATCGAACTTTAAAAGAAGCTGCTAGATCTATGATTGCTTATTCAGGCATTTCGCAAAAATTCTGGGCAGAATCAGTTAATACAGCATGCTATACTCAGAACAGATCAATGATAAATAGGATGGTTGATAAAACGCCCTATGAGATCTGGAATAGCAAGAAGCCTGATATTTCTTATTTCAGGGTGTTTGGATGCAAATGCTTCATTCAAAATAATGGCAAGAAGCATCTAACAGCTTTTGAACCAAAATCTGATGCAGGTATCTTCTTAGGATATTCAGCAGTAAGCAAAGCTTATAGAGTGTTCAACAGCAGAAGTTTAAATGTTGAGGAAACTGCTCACGTAGTATTTGATGAAACAAGCTTCAAGTCAAACTCAGCTGCAAGCCTTCACGATTTATGCTCACGTTTGGAATCAACAAGTCTTGAAGATTCAGACGATGACGTGGCACCAAGAGCATCAGCTGAGGAGGAACAACCAGCAGTGGTCACAATGCGCGACAATGTTCAACAAGATCCAGCAGGTAATCCAGTTGTTATTGATTTAACTAACATGGATCAGCCGCAGGATCAAACTACAAGTGCACCAGCTGCTGGAGAAGAAGCGTCGAAGAATCAAGCTAATATACCAGCAGACGACGCTCACCCATCAACTGGTGAACCAGCAGCAAGCAATTCCCAAATAACATCAAGTTCATCTGCTGGACAATCAGTCGTGGGAAATTGTCAATTGGTATCTCCTGCTGATCAATCAGTCGCAAGAGATATTCAACACGCATCAAGGCTACCTGCTGATGAACCAGCAGGAAGAACATCTAGGCCACCTGCTGACGTACCAGCAGCGAGTACTTCCTACCAGCAGGAAGCAGACGCACAAGCTAGCGATTAAAATCAATTGGCGTCTGCTGATCCAGTAGCTGCAAATCATCCAGCAACACAGGGGGAACAACAACAATCAAATCCCATTGGACTTGATCTTCGGTGGAATAGAAATCATCCACCTGAGCAAGTCATAGGTAATTTTGAATCCCCTGTTCGCACTAGAGGCCAGCTATCTCAGTATGATCATTTTGATGCTGCTTTTATTTCGCATATAGAACCTAAGGTAATAGATGAAGCCTTAGCTGACCCAAGCTGGATAGAAGATATGAAAGAAGAGCTAAATCAATTTGCACGTAATAAAGTATGGCAACTTGTACCTAGACCTAAGAATCATTCAGTCATAGGAACTCGTTGGGTCTTTAGAAACAAACTGAATGAAGAGGGAATAGTAACAAGAAATAAAGCTAGACTGGTAGCACAAGGATTTAGGCAAATGGAAGGAATAGACTTCGATGAAACTTTCGCACCAGTAGCTAGATTAGAAGCCAT
>KV000925.1:74222-91842 GCA_001598015.1 Dorcoceras hygrometricum | reverse complement strand
ACTGATCTAAATTGGCCTTCGCCTGATTACGAGCAACCGGCTCAACTTTGGACGTCTCCATTGTTAATCCAGCTGCCGTATAAAATGATGAACTAAACCAGCTGCTGAACTTTAACTTTCAAACCATCGACTGGATAGATTACTGCTACTGCTGATCTTCTTCTTCGATCCTGGAATCTGTACACTAAGTATAATTGTTAGAAACACAATAGTAGGTTTTGTGTAATTCAAAACTTAATCAGGATCTGTCTAAACAGATCCATCACAAACGATTGTATAAATCAAAGTCTTCTAGAGTGAATCCTTCCAGTTTGGAAGAGTGGACCTAGAAGGCGTTGCCTTTGAACTTCCATAAACAAATCTCCAGCATACTGATTTATTGCTTTCTAAATTCATGTTTTCTAAACTTTTTTAAATTTCAATTTTTATAGAGTACTTCAGGTTATTTCCACATGGCGTTTCAAACCAGACCCAATTACTCTCAGTGCTCAAAACCTTTCAAGAACAGGATCTATTACAGCTCCAAACAAATTTCAGATCAGCCGACAGTGCATGCTGTTTCACTTAAAACTACTTTTAAAATGCGCATTGTCCTACTCCGGGATGTCCCCTTGCATGACGTGCATTTTTCTATGTTTTTTCGCTAGAATTCAGCACACGATCTGATCCGGTCCCCAAAATGGAAAGTGCTCCTAAATGAGCTGATACGAACTCAGCAGTCGACGTCATTGTAAGCTCTTCTCAAAAAAGTTGTCGACTGCTTCATTCTTACTGTTATCTTCCCTCTGTTTTTGAATCTTCCCACAATCGTCAATCTTCTTTCTTCAAGTCTTCTCGTATATATAGCTTCCTCAAGAAATATAGCCGTTAGATTAATTCCAATTCCTTCTGCGCTTGTTACGGCTAAATCGTCGTCTTCCCAAATGCGTGCAATGCTCCTCTGTAAATTGTACTATTTCCCATAATAGTACAAATCTTGTTCCCTTGAATTGAGGCAATTACACGACTCTATTTCAGCCATTGATTATTTCCATCTTGAGCGTTGAATGCTTCCAACGGCTGATATCCTGAAATCATTTCTGATAACCAGCTCTTCCTTCGTCGTTTTCAATACTGCGACTGGAACACATTTGAATGAGTGCACCTGCTGGTTTCTTTTCAACATGTGTGTGATATTCCATCGACTGATTTCTTTTCAAGCTTCAACGACTGGTCTTGCGTTAAGTCAAAACGTTGTCGTGTCAACTTATTCGAATGACACCGTTTTCTTATCGTTGTAAAGCACCTGCTGGTTATCATCAAGTAATGTACCTGCTGGTTATCATCGCAAAAGCCATCTGCTGAATCTTAGCGCGAAGGAAAAACACTGTCGTATCAACTTATGCAAACGACATCGTTTTGCTATCGCTAACTCCAAGTATCATCTGCTGGTGAACAGTAGCTTGCGACTGGATGAGTACTGCATCGACTGATAATCTTCATCTGCTGGTACATCAATGTGTTTGCTGATTATGATGACGTCTCTGCTGATGTCATCGACGCTAATCCATCGACTGAATTTGCTGACGTCATCTTTCTTTTAGCGCTCCTGCTGGTTCAACTTGTCTGCTGATTTTCCTTTAAGAAAATCACCCGCTGGTTTTATTATTGCAAACCATCGACTGAATCGCGAAGACAAAACGCTGTCGTATCAACTTATTCATGCTGATCTAAATTGGCCTTCGCCTGATTACGAGCAACCGGCTCAACTTTGGACGTCTCCATTGTTAATCCAGCTGCCGTATAAAATGATGAACTAAACCAGCTGCTGAACTTTAACTTTCAAACCATCGACTGGATAGATTACTTCTACTGCTGATCTTCTTCTTCGATCCTGGAATCTGTACACTAAGTATAATTGTTAGAAACACAATAGTAGGTTTTGTGTAATTCAAAACTTAATCAGGATCTGTCTAAACAGATCCATCACAAACGATTGTATAAATCAAAGTCTTCTAGAGTGTATCCTTCCAGTTTGGAAGAGGGGACCTAGAAGGCGTTGCCTTTGAACTTCCATAAACAAATCTCCAGCATACTGATTTATTGCTTTCTAAATTCATGTTTTCTAAACTTTTTTACATTTCAATTTTTATAGAGTACTTCAGGTTATTTCCACATGGCATTTCAAACCAGACCCAATTACTCTCAGTGCTTAAAACCTTTCAAGAACAGGATCTATTAAAGCTCCAAACAAATTTCAGATCAGTCGACAGTTCATGCTGTTTCACTTAAAACTACTTTTAAAATGCGCATTGTCCTACTCCGGGATGTTCCCTTGCATGACGTGCATTTTTCTGTGTTTTTTCGCTAGAATTCAGCACACGATCTGATCCGGTCCCCAAATTTTTAGCAATTGTAACAAAGAACTTTTTTTATTTGTTTTCGATCCCATCACAAATCATCAAATTTTGGAAAGTATAAGTTTTTCAGGACAAAATCGGACCAAAAATTGCCTAAAAACAAAAATGCAGGACTAATATTATAGTTGGTTATATACCGATGACTAAAGTTGCAATCTGGAAAATAGAATGGAATGAAAATGCTATTTCTCATGACGAAATCAAGGTAAATTAGAGAAATCCAAGAAAGTGAGATTTGTGAGAAATATTACAATAGATGATTTGAAAGATTAAATGAAACGAATCACCGAAAAATCCCTATACTTAGAGCAGGCAAACCCAACCTGAAAATTATAAGTTTTTTAAATGCTTTATATAAAAATAGGGACACAGTGGCCACAATGCATGTGAGTAAATGAAATCTACCCACTCGGCTCACACATAGTACCAGAAGCACAACAACAACTCAACCCGCTGGCGTCCCAAGCTCATGAGTGCATGGGTGCTACCCACTCGGCTCATAGGGGCAAACAAATCTAATTTAGGATAGGAAACAAGCTTCGTAGTTCAGAGGGGGGTGAGGTGAATGAACTCCTTTGCTAATTTTGATTTGAAAATCTGTTTCAAAAGTTTTACTGCTCGACACAAACCTCCATCCGAGTTACCAGATTAGAGGGTTCTTAGTGATTGTTGTTTTCTCGTGTGATAAAATAATTTTTATGCGGAAACAACACGATTCAACAGTTGAAAAATTAAACCAATGCGTGAATGTAAAAGATGTAGAGACGAGAAGTTTGTTTCTGGAATTTCAGAGCTCCTTAGTCTCCCCTTCTCCTCGATGGGAAGGTTTCCACTAGAAGATTTGGTTTATACAACCCTTGTACATACCCGATCATACAACAAGCAGCTGCAGGAACTCCTAGCACTCAACCAAACAAAACTCAGACCCGCGATCTGGTTCGCTAATAAAATGAACTCAGCACTGAGCTGGTTGTGCTAATATAGCACTCAAAACTCTCTGTTTATGATTTACAATGAAAGCTCAACACTACAGAGTGTGTGTATAGAAGATGATGTGACACAAGAAATGTATAATCAATCTGTGTGTGTCACTCCTGTGATCTGGTTCAAATGAACTCTGCTTTCACTTGTGAAGGCTGGTTAGCTCGTAAGTTCGAATGTAGTTCTATTGTATTTCGTAACCCCTTCACAGCTGTTCTTTATTCTATATATACTCTTTGGATACAAAAGTAATAAATGTAGCCAGTATACACGTTGAATGCATCCAAATTAAATTTTCTGCGGCGTCTTAAATGTTTGTACGATGAAAGTACATCTTCACTAAATGCGTTGCCCTTTTTAGCAACTCTGCGTCGTCTTCAGTTTGAGACGTATCTCTACATATCTTGTATTAGCTCAAAGTAGTTCCAACGACTACAAATCACTTGCTGAGATGTCAAATGTCTCATATCAAACTGTATGTACCCACTCGGCTAATAGCGGCAAACAAACGAAAGTAGTGAGAAGAGGTGCATGGGAATTACCCGCTCGGCCTCAAGAGGTGCACGGGAACTACCCGCTCGGACTCAAGCAACTCCACAGAACGCTTCCTGGTACCAACAGATCAGAACAGCATGCGGAAAAAAGAGATGATATCAATATGAAATGCGTGTATGCAAAACCCTCAGTTTGCAACATATCACTATACATCATAAGAAAAACATCTTCAACATCCCACATGCATAACAATACAACAGCTCAGGCCCTATCATGCAACACAAGGCTTAGCACTCAGCTCACAGCCATAAGCACGACAACTTACACAACACAAAAACATGGTTACCCATCATACGCATAAAATAGCTACTGCAGGTCAACATGTATACAGCTCAGACAACTACATGCATAACACGGTACAACACTCACACAGAAGGTTACAACAGCACAGCATACACACGAAAAGGCCACGGTAGCTCAGCACACAGCCAGAATATGTTAACATGCTTATCTCAAAGCTGTAAATACAATCTCAATTCGTACCTTGTGCAGATCCTACCAAAAACCTCAACTCAAGGCTCAAGGCTGGAACATATTACACACACACTATCCAGTAAATTTTCTACCAACAACTCAGGGATAGTAGTTCACAGAAAAACCACACAAGAGTTACAAATCTGCACTACATCTAAGAATCAGCTTGAGCTCAAGCTCACACAGTTCACGGGCAAAGCTATCAACTCAGAGCAACTACGAATAACACCAGAGCACTACCCAGCTCAAAGTTAAATGCTAAGAACGGAAACTAACACTAGCAGAACACGATCACCTGAACCTAAGATCAACTCGGTCGGAAATCAAGACTTGCATCTCACGATGCTTCTCTGTGATTTCCTCCTTCCGATCTCCTCTTGACTCTAAACTGGTGCAGAAACTTCGAGCTTGAAGAGGGGTTTCCAACCGAGGTACCCTTACTTAAAACTGATTGGCCAATCTCCACCGATCTGGAAAATACTAGGTTGGGTGAACAGTGACGATGAGGGTTTGGAAAATATTTTTCGGGAGCTTCCAATAGAAGATAAGGAGATGTGTGGTATAAAATGACTAAGTGTTGGTCAATGAGAGAGTATATATAATTCATGCTCAACAGATCACGGCTACAGTGATATCAGGTCAGCTCAGACCTCAACACTGTATTCAGCCCGGCGAACAGCTCAGACGCACATACAATCTAGCTATCGCATCCAACAGCTCGTGCTCTCTACAGACCAATCTCTCAACAGCTCACGTTCACAAGATAGCTCGCTCACCAACAGATCGTGCTCTGTCTAACGAGACAGCTCTTGCACGCGGTTCAGCTCTCGCACACTGCTCAGCTTTCGTGCAATAGATCGTTCGACCTCCAGCACAGGAGAAACGATCAGCTCTAGCCTAAGCTGGCCACAACCAACAGCTCTCGTACAAAGCTGAAAACCACGAACAGCTCTCGCCTAAGCTGTGAGTCACCATCAGCTTAAGCCAAAGTTTACTTCACCGACCAGCACATCACTACACCCGTGATCTGATCCCTCAGCTCAGGACACCCAGAACATCCCTAAGCTGAATCCAGCTTACAATCATATCGAAAATCCCAGAGTTGTTTGCCTCTACGCTGTTGTCCCAAACAGTTCGCGGCAGAAAACTCGATCAAGCACAACGAAGCAGTTCAGCTCAGAACTATTCCACTAATATCAGCACAAGCCTGATCTGATCCACGCCAAATTTGATAAGAAGGTTACCAACTGCTTAAACTAGAACAGCTCTTCTCCATCATCTTTGGCCCAAATCTGACCGCAAAACAGCTTGTGCAACCTCAGGTCAGATCGCACCCTATCAATCAGCTTTGGATGCTCTATCTAGCTTACAAAAACCAAAACAGCCCACAATGCTCTCAGCTCGCAGCACCTAAGCTTGGAACAACTCGCGACATGCACAGCGGCATAGCTCGCAGTAACAGGCCAGATCACGCACTGGCCATCTTATGCGTACTAAACAGTAAGCACTACAAAAGCTCAGCTTACACCGCTCAACTCAGCATGGATCGACCAGCTCAGGTCGCAATCAGCCACAACAACTCAAAATCCCTCAGGCCAGTGCATACCGTCCAGCTCAGATCGTGTACTCGCTTCTCAGCTAGCAGTACGTAGATCATCTTGGAGCACTCAACTGAGTACACAACTTACGATGCTCTATTCAGCTTTCACTGTCTCATCCAGTTCATGATGCTTTCAGATCATCTCACGCACCCAAGTGTCAAGGTACATCCAACTTACATCTTCTTCCTCAAATGTTATCGGCTCAGAGCGCTGAACTGGAATGTTGATTTCGGCTCAGCTCACGTGCCCCGAACAGCTAAACACGGCACAGAGCTTACCTGTCAGCTTGCACCCGATCTGGTCCAGCTCGTGTAACTACACAGCAAGCTTCTAAGCTGAATCTCTCATACTAGGCGTCCAGCGAACTCCGAACTGGAACAAATCTTTAGAAAACACCAATCAGCTTACACCTCCAAGATCAGCACAGAGCATCACAACAGCTCTCACCGGTGTTGATATAAACTACAACCCGAAGCAGTTTCCTCTATCAGCTTAACACGAAACCTAAGATCAGCTTGCGTCCGGGCACCTCAGCCGATACTCTCTAAGCTGAAATAACCTTGATTAGTTAACTATTACTAATCTGGACTGATTAAGCCACTAATCATCTTGGAAAATCACAGTCCTCACATCCTCTCCCCCTTAAGATATTTAGTCATCGAAATCAATCAACAGTTCGTGCAAACAAACAGATCACAATGCAGATTGGAAACTAACGAAACACCAACAGCACACAGAGGAGAACTCAGTACTCAAAAGAAGATTAGGCTACTCTTGCCACCTCCAGGTTGCCACTGCTTAGGTAACCTCTTCTCTAACACACCAACTTCACTGTACCAATATCCAAGTTATGGTCTGATTCCTCAATTGTTTCCCCTTTCTGTCCAGAATTCGGACTGGATACTCAAAACATCATAGGGTCTAGTCCAGCTCAACTTCACCAGTCATCAACACAAAGGAATGATCTGACTCGCATTTCCTCGGCTTAGACACATGAAACTCATCATGCATCAACAACCACTCAGTCGGCATCCGCAATATGCATGCGAAAAGACCCAATCTACTCGAATACTCTCATACAGATTGATGAATCTAAGAGCTAAACTACCCTTCATTCTCAGTCCCATTACAATCTAGATGGATAAACTCACTACAAATAAAAGATCAACAATATAAAACTCAAAGATCCACATATTATAAGCACAATCAGGCTTGGTGGTCTCGTGCAGCCTTTTCTCTTGACCGAATCAGATACTCTTGGTCCTTCACATGCTGCACAAATTATGGTGAAGACCATTGATTTTCCTCAACTTCTTCCAGTCGATAAAGCGGTCTGAAGTTCTTACCGTGCAAAACCTCAAAGAATGTTATCCGGAACATCACTTGGTAGCTAAAACAGCACAAAAACACTACCAAGACAAGGAATTCCTGTCAACCACCGTCGACAGCTAGCAGCATGCCTTCAAAAATCTTCATGGTCCACTCAGAGTGGCCTTCAGGTTGGGTGGTAAGTTGCTCTCGTAGCCAATCGAGACTCCGAATATGTCTGCAAGCTCAACATCGGTAAGTACACCAAGAATCCTTTTTGAACCCTGTCGACACAGGCACACCATGAAATCTCGCTACATGGTTGACGTACCACCTCGTCCTCTTCTTCAAAGAAAACCTGTCACACCGAAGGGACAGTAGTCAAGCATGCTCTAAGCTGACTCCAGCACATCTTAGCTTACCAAACCATGGGCAAATGATCAGCAAAACTCTCAACTGCTTCTCAGCTCACAACTCCAGCTCGAATCAAAGCTGAAAGCTCAACTCAACGTGAACCACAACGACACGTTATCTAATCATCTAGCGCTACTCAGCTCACAATAGTCTAAGGTCAGCTCACGATTCACATCTGAAGATCCCATCTAAGATGTTCCATCTTACTTAGACTCCAAGGCCTCACTCGCTGCACATATCGCTCAACACCAGCACCTGATGGATAGACTCATATCCACTTCTACAAGAAAAATTTCTCTAAATTACTGGGTCAGTAGTATCATTAAGGACTGTTTGTACAAGAGTCTATAAAACCCACACGCCACAAGTTGGCTAGTTGGGCATCTACTCTAACATCATCATCCTGGCTATCTTCGAAAATCCTTCAATTCAGTAGGTGCACAACTGCAAAGGAACTCCAGAAGTCTGGGTAGATCCTGGCACCAACCCAGTGCTGAAATCGATCTCTCGCTCCGAAGGAAAACAAGGAACCTCATATGGTAAAATGTCAAGGGCTATCGAACATCGATGATGTCATCTAATCCTCAAACTACACAACCCGAATCAGCACTATCTCACGAGACATACAACTCACACCGGCAGGAGTACAACCGACACAACATCACAAAAACAAGGTGGGGCAGAATGAACCTACACTCAAACAGAATAGATCAAATACAAACAAGTGTGATGTTCTTGTATCAACACAAAACTCATGTAGGATAATCCAAAAGCAAAGAAAATACTTGCAATCACTCCTCCAGCTAATCGTAAACTTGCTCCCTCGACATCGTGTTCACTTGAGCCCGCTTAGGTCCTGAGTTCTGAGGTTGAGAAGGTCCTCTGAACCTAGACAGGCTAAGAACCCGATCGCGGGGATTGAGTAGGGGAATGGCGCATCCAATAAGAAACTCCAGAAGGACGCTACTGCGACAGGTTGGAACGCTATCCTCCAGCAGAAGGGCACATCCTCGCGAAATGTCCAATCTTCCCACAAGCATTACAAGAGCCTCGTACTCCAACAAACTGAGAAGTCCTATGCTTGCTTCCACACTGACCACATAACCCTAAATTCGAACTCGCTCCACTAGAACCGTCCGAACTAGAAGAACTCAAACTTGTTCACTTGAACTGCTTTGCTCTCGGTCTAAACCTCTGACGGTGCGAAGACTGTGGTGCCTGAGAAGGTCGGGAAGAAGGAATCTCAGATGTCATAGGAGAAACACCCTGTCTAGTTGTCGGTTGAACCTGATCTTGTCTATTTGAAAGACTTTCCTCGATGTCTATCTCTCGATTCACAGCATCAGCATAGGTGGAAGGGGAACCTGATAACACCATCAAATAAAGGTCATCTCTAAAACCTTCCAAAAACATGTTCCGCTTTGCCCTCTCTCGACCAGAAACATGGGGGACATAGGAGAGAAGGGAAGAAACTGTCTCGCATACTCGGCCACCTTCAGATCCCCTTGCACCAAGTTATCGAACTCCCGCACCTTGGTGTGGTAGTGCGACTCGGGGATGTACTACTGACGAAAGGCGACACAGAAACTCTCCCGAGATCACTGTACCCAACACTGTCATTGCTAGGGAAGCACCTCTCCACCAGCGCTATGCCTGGTCTCTCAACTGGAACGTCGCCAAACTCATTCTGTTCTCCTACTCAAACTGCACATGGTCAAACAAACCCACCATGTGCTGAAGCCATCGCTCGGCCGAAAAACCACCTTCAGCAGCATCGAAGGTAGGAGGACTCATCCGCTGGAACCTAGCCAGAACCAGCTCCATATGCTCTACTCGTCGAGTCAAATGTTCCACCTCAACCTCTGCCTACCTTGCACGACGGTGCAAAGGAACTCTCGGCTGGGAAAAATCCTCCTAACTATCCGAAGCAATAGGCTCATCTACAACCTGCCTACCAGCTCTACCTCTACCTCTACCTCTCCTCGGCGGCATCTGAGAGGCACTCAAAGGTAAGCACAAACAAAACAGATAATCATGTATTCAAGCACATGCAGAGGACAAACACTGTGCCTAGAATCGAGTGTGATAGAAAAGAATCGAGCTTATCCCAGTTTAAGCTATGATACTAAACTATCAGGCCCGGTGCTCTGGATCAGAGATTAAGCACAATAACGTAAAAAATACGGAAGCTAAGTGGTTAAAATTTTTCTTTGGCCTGAGTAGAAAATATATCTTCCAAATAGGCATATACTCAAATTATAGACTTTGAGTCAAAAGCACTTCAAGGAAACTCAACATCCGTGAAAGAAATATATATAGATCAAACCATCAAATCCGAAATAGAACAACTACATAGGGCATTTCCTGGCAAGGACTAGATATGATATATGTATAGCTAACTGGGAACTCAAGGCCTATGGGACTCCACCAGCTGATGCATCTCAAGGCCTAGAATCAAAATACACAACAAACGGCCCCAAACGGAAGGGGTCAAACCCCATACAACTATCAAATCAACATATCATGTCGTGCAATGCATGAGGGGCACCAAGAATCATCAGATCTCAAAGAAAAAACTAAACAGCTGACGATCGAAACAGAAGAAATCGACGGAGCTCAAGGAGATAGCCAAACCGTTGGCTATATAATCGAAGTGATCACGGAGCTCAAGGCACAGAAACTCTGCTGGAATCAACAACACAGTGCCGCAACGCATGTGAGTGCATCGAAGCTACTCACTCGGTTCACACACAATACCAGAAGCACAACAAAAACTCAACCCCCTGGCGCCCCAAGCTCATGAGTTCATGGGAGCTACCCTCTAGTCTCATAGCAGCAAACAAACCAAATCAGGGAGAAGAGATGCATGAGAATTACCTGCTCATCCTGAAGAGGTGCACGGGAGCTACCCGCTTGGACTCTAGCAACTCAACAGAACGCTTCTTAGTACCAACAGATCAGAACAGCATGTGGAAACAAGGGATGAGCTCAATATGAAATGCGTGTATGAAAAACCCTCATTTTGAAACATACAACTATACAGAATAATAAAAACAGCTTGAACATCATGCATGCATAACAACAGAACAGCTCAGTCCCTATCATGCGACACAAGGCTTAGCACTCAGCTCACAGCCATAAGCACGATAACTTACACAACACAAACATCACGGTTACCCAGCACACGCATAAAATAGCTACTGTAGCTCAAAATGTATACAACTCAGACAACTACATGCATAACACGGTACAACACTCCCAGATAAGGTTACAACAGCACATCATACACACGACAAGGCCACGACAGCTCAGCACACAACCACAATATGTCTACATTCTTATCTCAAAACTGTAAATACAAGCTCAATTCGTACCTTGTACAGATATTACCAAAAACCTCAACTCAAGACTCACGGCTGGATCAGATTACACACACACTATCCAGTAAACTCTCTTCCAACAGCTCAAGGATAGCAGCTCACAACAAAACTACACAAAAGATACAAATCTGCATAACATCTAAGAAATTAGCTCGATCTCAAGCTCACACAGTTCACGACCAAAGCTCTCAGCTTAGAGCAACTACGGCTAACAACAGAGCACTACCCAACTCAAAGGTAAACTCTAAGAATGTATACTAACACTAGAAGAACACAGTTACCAGAAACAAAGCTCAACTCTATCGGATATCATGACCTGTAGCTCATGATGCTTCACTGCAATTTCATCCATCCAGCCTCCTCTCGGCTACAAACTTGTACAGAAACGTCGAGCTTGAAGAGGGGTTTTCAATCGAGGTATCCTCACTCAAAACTGAACAGCAAATCTCCGATGATCTGGAAAATACTAGGTACTATTTCCTTGTGTATCGCATGCTGAATGAAATGCGAGCTGGTTTGATATCACTGTTCAGGGGTGCCATGATTTTCTGATAGTACGGAGCTGATATTTTGACTCCGAACTACTTTATTGTAGCACATGCTGAACCAGGGCCAGCTTGGAGGAGATCAATGTATCCTAGCTGGGTGTCAGCTCAAAAGAGGCCTAATTATCCCAAGCTAGTATCAGCTTGGAGGTTGAGCTGATATGAGGTTACTATGGATCAGATCGGAGGAATATACTGGGGTATTTCTGTATTTTTCTCGATTTTATCCTTGTGTGCGGTCGATATTGTGAGACTTGTGTTTTCGCAATCAGGTGTTGGTCGGGTTTGGACCGGCTGTTGGTCGATGTGCTTGGTGTAGCCATCGAATTTGCCTGTGTTGGAATCAGCAGTAGTAGTAGGAATCAGTTGGGGGTAGCAGTGCTTCGTTAGATTTCAGTCGTTGCGTTTTGGTAGGAAGCAGCAGCAATGCTGACGTGGATTTCATTCGTTGGTGTATTAGCACGTATCCAGCTGTTGCGAGAGACCAGATTTTGCGAGTGATCAGCTGTTGGTATGTTAGTTGCGATGATCAGCAGAGAGCACTAAGGGACTCTGAAGCGACGACGTTTTGTGAACAGGAACCAACTGTTGGTTTTGTTAGCGTGTTTCTTAGTAGGTATCGAAACTACGTCGTTTAGTTAAGTTGGAACGACAGTGTTTTGAGTGGAGCGCTTTGTATCAGCTGCTGGTTATATTAGGCATCTACTGTTGAGAGATCTGATGTGTTGCAGCTGCTGGTTTGTTGATCAGCTATTGATAGCAAGGTGACGTGTTCCTCTGCGATGTCGTTTGGTTAAGTTGGTGCGACGCCGTTTAGCTTTAGCGTTGTTGAGATATCCAACTTCTGTTTGATATAACAGCGATGACGACTGTTTTGTTGATGGAATCTGTTCCTACTGCTATCATATTTTGAGTAATGTATTTATTAGAAGACTTGGTCTTTGATTTGGCATGAGATCCCATACATAGAATATTTTCCCCGATTATCGTTCTCTGTCGCGAACCCTAAGCACTATTCACCATAGCTTTTCTCCGACGATTCCCGTCGTTTCCGGTCGTTGTTTTGCACGTGTGAGGTAGCGTTGGACTCCTCTTGTGAAGGTGCTTCATCCTATACCATTTTCTAGAAGCGTAGTTCGCTGGTAGTAAGATCACGAAGCAGCTTCTTCGGCCGTGTGTTGTGTTGTTCAGGTAGCGCTTCGAATTATTCGATGAGATCTTATTTTTACCCCTGTTTAGAGCTTCCTGTTGAGTTGTTGGGTAGGATTAATTGCTGGTTTAGTGTAACTCCCAGTTTGTGATTCTGTGTTAGCTTCCCTGAGAATTATGCGTGTTGTTTAGCAGGTTTCTTATCAGATTTATCGGGACCCCGTTTGTGGTAATTATTGCACAGAATATCAAGGTACGGATTTGGAGCTTGTAATTCAGCGTGGTTATGGCTTGGATAAATTGTGAGGTTGCTGTTGTGTGAATTGCCGTGTATGATTGATGTTGCATATGTTTTATGCTATCTGTTTTATTAGCTGTTGCATACACGCATATTCCATTCAGCTGTTGCAGCCATGCCTTGTTGTTGTTGCTCTGTTTCTTACCAGGATGCGAGGGTGAGCGTAAATACCGCACTCTCATCTCCCTGCAGGGATCTGTTACCCCTCATGCGCCGAGTGGTTAACTACCACAGTTCATGAGTTGGGCAATGACAGTTTGAGTTGTTTGATGCATCTGGTATTCGGGTGTTGTGTAATGACGAGCGGGTAATTCCCGTATGCTTGTACACACACCAGTGGCCACCATTCGTTGCAGATTCAGTTGAGCTGTGCTTGAGTTCCTTGGCTCCCTCCTTCGGTTGTAGCCTTCGGCTGTTGTCCCGTTCTTCATGCATAGCATCTGCATTTTATCTTTGTTGTTTACTGTTGTTTTATAGTTGCTCTCCTTACTGGGGTTTGACCCCAATGTCCTCTGGGGCTTGGTTTGTTTCGTTGCCTGTGTTTGTTTTCAGGTATCCCAGGTTTTACAACTGGTCATGGTTTTAACCCATCTGGAGGTGCCCAGGAGGTGGTTAGAGTGTCCCAGTTATGTATAGTATATGCACTAGTATCACTGCGGGTGGGATGTCCCGGGTGATGCTTAGACCTATATAGTTAGCAGTCTATCAGTACTTGTATTGTTTGTATTGTGCAGTTGTGGTTGTTGTCAGGTACTTGATACATGCTTATGCTGTACTGCTTTACTTTGGTTTGTAGCCTTTGACTGTTGTGGATTTATTAAACTGGATTTATTAAACTGGGATTATTTTGAGTATCACTGTATTTTAAATTATGCTATCTTACCGTCAGGACAAAAGCAAAAATTTTAACCACTTTTTAGTTGCTTCCGCTTGTTTTCGCGTGGTTTATCTCTGATGTTAGCACGAGGCCTGAAATTTTTGGTATCAGAGCTTAAGCTGGGATAAGCTCGATTTCTTTGATCACACTTGAGTCTAGGCACAGTGTTGTGTGTTGTTTGTGCTTGACTATGTGATTTATGTGTTGCATATGGTTTTGTTATGTGATTCTATGCTGTACTTGTTCTGTGTTACCTCATCTTGTTTAGTGCCTTCGTAGATGCCGCCTAGACGTAGGGGTAGAGGTAGAGGGCAGTTTTAGGACGAGTATGGAGGTCAGAACGAGGATCAGCGTAATTTCCCTTCCCATGGTCGCGGTAGGCGAGTGGAGGATGAAGTTGACGATTTGACAACCCGTGTGGAGAGCATGGAGATTGTGATGGCTAGGTTCCAAAGGATGAGTCCCCAGATTTTCAACGGTGATGAGTCTAGCGAGGATGCGGATTCATGGCTACCGCGCATCACTGGTTTGTTCGATCGTGTTCAATACGATGATGTTCTTCGGTTGAGTATAGCGACCTTTCAGTTGAGGAAGAGTGCGGAGCGTTGGTGGCGTGGCGCTTCGAGGACTCTGGAGGAGACAGGTGTGGAGATTTCTTGGGACAGCTTCTGTGTTGCCTTTCGGCAGGAGTACGTCCCGGAGTCGTACGTGAACGTTCGTGAGCGAGAGTTAGATCATTTGGAGCAAGGTACGATGTTTGTGCGAGAGTATGCTCGGTTGTTTTCTTCTCTTTTGGCGTATGTCCCACATGTTGCTAGCCGAGAGAGGGCCAAGAGGACCAAGTTTCTTGAGGGTTTGAACGAAGAGCTGTATACTTTGGTTTTGTCGGGCAAACCAAAGAGCTATGCAGAGGCTGTGGATAGATCTATTGATATCGAGGAAGGTCTGCGGAGCCGAAGGTCGCGTGCTAGACCTCAGGGTGCTCAGGGTGGTCGTCCAGCTGTTCAGGGAGTGCAGTCTTCTCAGTCTTCACAGTCAGCTCATCAACCCCAGCAGCAGCAGCAATTGGCTCAGCAGTCTGGCCGCCAGAGGTTCCGACCTCGTGGCCATCAGTTTAAGAAGAAGTCTGGTTCTGATTCTTCTGGTTCTGGCATCTCTAGTTGCAGTGGTTCTAGGGCAGAGTTTTGTGGCTTTTGTGGAGGCAAGCATTCGTTGACTCAGTGTGTTGGTGTGCAGGGCTCTTGTAACATATGTGGTCAGTATGGGAATTTTGCGAGGGTGTGTCCGTCGACTGGATCGCAGCAAGCCGTAGCCCCACCTCAGGGTCGAGGAGGGTCGTCTAGGGGTCGTTCTGCTCAGTTTCCACAGCCTAGGGTTGGAGAGACGCAGTTTAGGCCGTTCCAGTTGCCTGGTTCATCGCGTTTCGGACAGTCGTCTCAGCAGCAGTTCTCTGGACCCCAACATGCTCAAGCGAATGCTATGACTAGGGAGCAAGCGGAGGAGATGCCGAGCAGGGTGATTTCAGGTACATGCCTTGTCTTTGATTTTCCTGCACGAGTGTTGTTTGACACTGGCGCATCGCATTCGTTTATTTCTGATGTATTTGTGGTTGAGCATGGTCTGCAAACCACCTCTTTGTGCGATTTTGTGTCTGTTTCTACTCTTGGCGGTGCGAGCTTGTACTCCCAAGAGGTTTTGTTGAATGGCATTCTGAGGTTTGGTAAGCATGTGTTAGTAGCGAATTTGTTTCGTTTGATGTTGTGGGATTTCGACTGCATAATGGGAATGGACATGTTGTCCAGCTATAAGGCCTCCGTGGATTGTTTCCACGGGATTGTGCGTTTTAGGCCTCATTCCGGCGAGAAATGAAATTTCAATGGCCATGACTCTTAGTTGAAGATTCCGTTGATCTCAGCGATGGAGATGTTCAGCTTGTTGTCGGCGGAGAACGCTGGTTTTATGATTTATGCGTTGGATGCATCTTCTTCTTCGCATGTGCAGCTCAGCGACGTTCCAGTGGTGCGTCCTTTTCCTGATGTGTTTCCGGAGGAGATCCCTGGTTTTCCTCTGAAGAGGGAGATTGACTTTAGTATTGAGTTGGTTCCTGGCACAGCTCCAATTTCGTGTGCACCATATCGTTTAGCGCCTGCTGAGTTGAGAGAGATCAAGGTGAAACTGGATGACTTGCTGGAGAAAGGTTTTATCAGACCGAGCATGTCTCCGTGGGGAGCGCCTATTGTTTGTCAAGAAGAAGGATGGCACTATGAGAATGTGCATTGACTTACGTCAACTGAACAAAGTTACTGTTAAGAATAAATACCCGTTGCCGAGGATTGATGATTTGTTTGACCAGTTGCAAGGCTCTGCTGTATATTCGAAGATCGATCTACGTTCAGGGTACCATCAGCTGAGAGTTAGAGATCAAAATGTTGCAAATACTGTTTTTCGTACGAGGTACGGGCACTTTGAGTTTCTGGTGATGCCTTTCGGATTGACCAATGCTCCTGCAGTCGTTATGGATTTGATGAACCGAGTCATTCGCGAGTTTATAGATCAGTTTGTGATAGTGTTCATCGACGACATCTTGGTGTATTCGAAGACTCCTTTGGAGCACAAGGAGCATTTGAGAGTTGTTCTTCAGACGTTGAGAGTCTCGCAGCTGTATGCTAAGTTCTCTAAGTGCGAGTTCTGGCTGGATCGCGTCGTGTTTCTGGGTCATGTGATTTTAGTGGATGGAATTTCTGTGGATCCCAGTAAGGTAGATGCTGTTTTGAACTGGGAGCGACCTAGGAATGTGTCTGAGGTTCGTAGTTTCTTGGGTCTGGCTGGCTTTACCGTGTTTTATAGAGCGTTTCTCTAGTATAGCTAGGCCGATGACTCAGTTGACTCAGAAAGACAAGCGATTCGTTTGGACTGAGCAATGCGAGAATGCTTTTCAATTGCTCAAGGAGAAGTTGACTACTGCTCCTGTGTTGGCTTTGCCGTCTGGTTCAGGTGGCTTCGTCGTTTGTTCTGATGCTTCGCTCAATGGATTGGGCTGTGTGTTGATGCCGCATGGTCGAGTCATTGCGTATGCTTTGCGACAGCTGAAACCGCACGAGACTCGATACCTAGTTCATGATTTGGAGCTAGCAGCTGTGGTCTTTGCGTTGAAGATCTGGCGCCACTATCTGTATGGCGAGCAATTTTTGGTGTATTCAGACCACAAGAATTTGCAGTATCTGTTTTCGCAGCCTGACTTGAATATGAGACAGCGTAGGTGGATGAGGTGCTAAAAGATTTTGATTGCGAGATCAAGTACCAGCCTGGGAAAGTTAACGTAGTTGCTGATGCTCTGAGCAGGAAGGCTCCGAAAAAGATGCTTGTGTCGCTGTATCTTTCTAAGGATTGTGAGCATTCACTACTAGTTGGAGGTTTTACCCGGCTGAGGATTATGTGGTGGTTTCTTCTTTCCAAGTTGAGCCACAGCGGAGAGCAACTATAAAACAGCAGTAAACAGCAAAGATAAAATGCGGATGCTATGCATGAAGAACGGGACAACAGCCGAAGGCTACAACCGAAGGAGGGAGCCAAGGAACTCAAGCACAGCTCAACTGAATCTGCAACGAATGGTGGCCACTGGTGTGTGTACAAGCATAC
>KV000925.1:47415-74152 GCA_001598015.1 Dorcoceras hygrometricum | reverse complement strand
AGGATGAGACCTGGTGGTCTGTTGCAGAGTTTGGAAGTGCCCCAATGGAATTGGGAGCACAAAGCGATGGATTTTGTGACGCATTTGCCTCGTTCCAGCAGAGGTTGCGATGCGATTTGGGTTGTAATCGACAGATTGTCGAAGTCTGCACACTTTATTCCCTATGGAATGACGTTCTAGTTGAAGAAAATGGCGAAACTGTACGTAGATTTTGTGGTTAGACTGCACGGTGTGCCTGTTTCGATCGTTTCAGACCGAGATCCAAGGTTTACTTCCAGGTTTTGGAAGAGTTTGCAAGAAGTTTTGGGTACCAAATTGGCTATGAGTACAACGTATCACCCCCAGACAGATGGTCAATCTGAGAGAACTATCCAGACGTTGGAGGATATGTTAAGAGCTATTGTGATAGATTTTTGTGGTAGCTGGCAAGACGCATTGTCTTTGTTTGAGTTTTCTTACAATAACAACTACCAAGTGACAATCGGTATGGCGCCGTTTGAGGCTTTGTATGGTATAAAGTGCAGATCGCCTGTGTGTTGGGAAGAAGTGGGGGAGAAGCAGATGTCTGCTCCAGATTTTGTGCAGCAGATGAAGGATCATGTGGATCTGATTCGACAGTGGATGAAAGCTGCCCAGGATCGCCAAGCCAGTTATGCGAATAGGAGGCGTAGAACTCTAGAGTTTCAGGTTGGTGATCTCTTTTTCCTTAAAGTTTCTCCGTTTCGCAGTATTATGCGCTTTGGACATAAGGGAAAGTTAGCCGCTCGTTATGTTGGACCGTATGAGATTGTTGAGAGGATTGGCCCTTTGGCGTATCGGTTGTTGTTGCCACCGGATTTGTCTTCTCTACATGATGTCTTTCATGTTTCCATGTTGAGGAAGTATGAGCCAGATCCGTCTTATGTGCTTAGAACTGACGAGGTTGAGTTAGATCAGACGTTGAGTTACGTTGAGTATCCCTTGCGAATTCTGGACAGAAAAGAGAAACAGTTGAGCAATAAAACCATTCATTTGGTAATGGTGCAATGGAGCAAGCATGGTAGGGAAGAAGCTACCTGGGAGCTAGAAGAGAAGATGCAGCGTGAGTGGCCGCATCTGTTTGAATAGATGTTGTATCAGACTTTTCCAGTAGCCGTTAGTTTTTGGTTGTTCTTTTCCCTAGTTGTTGTTTGTTGTTTGCTCAGTTATCTTGAACTCTTGGGTTCAGTTGAGTTGTTCCTGGACTTGTTGATTTCAAGTACGAAATCATTTTTTAGTGGGGGAGAGATGTGAGACCTGTGTTTTCGCAATCAGGTGTTGGTCGGGTTTGGACCAGCTTTTGGTCGATGTGCTTGGTGTAGCCATCGAATTTGCCCAAGTGTTGGAATCAGCAGTAGTAGTAGGAATCAGTTGGGGCATCAGTGCTTCGTTAGATTTTAGTCGTTGCGTTTTGGTAGGAAGCAGCAGCAATGCTGACGTGGATTTCAGTAATTGGTGTATTAGCGCGTATCCAGCTGTTGCGAGAGACCAGCTGTTGCGAGTGATCAGCTGTTGGTATGTTAGTTGCGATGATCAGCAGAGAGCGCTAAGGGACTCTGAAGCGACGACGTTTTGTGAACAAGAACCAGCTGTTGGTTTTGTTAGCGTGTTTCTTAATGGGTATCTACGTCGTTTAGTTAAGTTGGAACGATAGCGTTTTGAGTGGAGCGCTTTGTTTCAGCTGCTGGTTATATTAGGCATCTACAGTTGAGAGATCTGGTGCTTTGCAGCTGCTGGTTTGTTGATCAGCTGTTGATAGCAATGCCGTTTCCCAACTCATGAAATGTGGTAGTTAACCACTCGGCGCATGAGGGCTAACAGATCCCAACAGGGAGATGAGAGTGCGGTATTGTCGCTCGCCCTCGCATCCTGGTAAGAAACCAAGCAACAACAACAAGGCATGGCTGCAACAGCTGAATAGAATATGCTTTTATGCAACAGCTAATAAAACAGATAGCATAAAACATATGTAACATCAATCATACACAGCAATTCACACAACAGCAACCTCACAATTTATCCAAGCCATAACCACGCTGAATTACAAGCTCCAAATCCGTACCTCGATATTCTGTGCAATAATTACTACAAACGGGGTCCCGAGAAATCTGATAAGAAACCTGCTAAACAACACGCATAATTCTCAGTGACGCTAACACAGAATCACAAACTGGGAGCTACACTCAACCAGCAATTAATCCTACCCAACAACTAAATAGGAAGCTCTAAACAGGGCTAAAAATAAGATCTCATCGAATAATTCGAAGCGCTACCTGAACAACACAACACACGGCAGAGATGGGAAACAACGGGAATCGATGGCGGAAAGCTACGGTGAACAGTACTTAGGGTTCTCGACAGAGATTGGGAATCGGGGGAAAATATTTCTAAGTATCGGGGAAACAATAATAGAGAACAACAGCTAAGTCCCCTATTAAATACACTTCTCAATAGCTGACAGAAGCAGGAACAGATTCCACCGACAAAATCAGTTATCACAACTAATATTCCCAACCAGCTGCTGAAATCTCGCACCAGCTAATACCTATCGCTGTTATATCAACCAGCATTTGAATCTTTCAAACAACGCTAAGGCTAAACGGCGTCGCACCAACATAACCAAACGATGTCGCAGAGGGACACATCACCTCGCTACCAACAGCTGATCAACAAACCAGCAGCTGCAACGCACCAGATCTCTCAACTGTAGATGCATAATATAACCAGCAGCTGAAACAAAGCGCTCCACTCAAAACGCTATCGTTCCAACTTAACTAAACGACGTAGATACCCATTAAGAAACACGCTAACAAAACCAATAGCTGGTTCTTGTTCACAAAACGTCGTCGCTTCAGAGTCCCTTAGCGCTCTCTGCTGATCATCGCAATTAACATACCAACAGCTGATCATTCGCAACAGCTGGTCTCTCGCAACAGCTGGATACGCGCTAATACACCAACGACTGAAACCACGTCAGCATTGCTGCTGCTTCCTACCAAAACGCAACGACTAAAATCTAACGAAGCACTGATTCCTACTACTACTGCTGATTCCAACACTTGGGCAAATTCGATGGCTACACCAAGCACATCGACCAAAAGCTGGTCCAAACCCGACCAACACCTGATTGCGAAAACACAGGTATCACATCTCTCCCCCACTAAAAAATGATTTCGTCCTTGAAATCAAAAAGTCCAGGAACAACTCAACTGAACCCAAGAGTTCAAGATAACTGAGCAAACACCAAACAACAACTAGGGAAAAGAACAACCAAAAACTAACGGCTACTGGAAAAATCTGATACAACATCTATTCAAACAGATGCGGCCACTCACGCTGCATCTTCTCTTCCAGCTCCCAGGTAGCTTCTTCCCTACCATGCTTGCTCCATTGCACCATTACCAAAGGAATGGTTTTATTGCTCACCTGTTTCTCTTTTCTGTCCAGAATTCGCAAGGGATACTCAACGTAACTCAACGTCTGATCTAACTCAACCTCGTCAATTCTAAGCACATAAGACGGATCTGGCTCAACATGAAAGACATCATGTAGAGAAGACAAATCCGGTGGAAACAACAACCGATACGCCAAAGGGCCAATCCTCTCAACAATCTCATACGGTCCAACATAACGAGCGGCTAACTTTTCCTTATGTCCAAAGTGCATAATACTGCAAAACGGAGAAAATTTAAGGAAAAAGAGATCACCAACCTGAAACTCTAGAGTTCTACGCCTCCTATTCGCATAACTGGCTTGGCGATCCTGGGCAGCTTTCATCCACTGTCGAATCAGATCCACATGATCCTTCATCTGCTGCACAAAATCTGGAGCAGACATCTGCTTCTCCCCCACTTCTTCCCAACACACAGGCGATCTGCACTTTATACCATACAAAGCCTCAAACGGCGCCATACCAATTGTCACTTGGTAGTTGTTATTGTAAGAAAACTCAACCAAAGATAATGCGTCTTGCCAGCTACCACCAAAATCTATCACAATAGCTCTTAACATATCCTCCAACGTCTGGATAGTTCTCTCAGATTGACCATCTGTCTGGGGGTGATACGTTGTACTCATAGCCAATTTGGTACCCAAAACTGCTTGCAAACTCTTCCAAAACCTGGAAGTAAACCTTGGATCTCGGTCTGAAACGATCAAAACAGGCACACCGTGCAATCTAACCACAAAATCTACGTACAATTTTGCCATTTTTTACAACGAGAACGTCATTCCATAGGGAATAAAATGTGCAGACTTCGACAATCTGTCGATTACAACCCAAATCGCATCACAACCTCTACTGGAACGAGGCAAATGTGTCACAAAATCCATTTTTATGTGCTCCCAATTCCATTGGGGCACTTCCAAACTCTGCAACAGACCACCAGGTCTCATCCTTTCAGCCTTAACCTGCTGACAGTTCAAGCCACGAAACCAGCAACGTCACTCTTCAAACCAGCCCACCAAAAGTGCAGTTTTAACGCATGGTACATCTTCCGTGCACCAGGATGAACACTGTGTCTACTGCAATGCGCTTCTCTAAGGATCTCCTCCCGAAGATCTTTCAAGTTGGGCACAACCAACCGACCACGGAAACGCAAACAACCATGAGACGAAACAAAATAGTCCTCAAGTTGATCAGCCTGACCTTCAACTTCAACTCATGGATAGAAGGATCTGTCCTTTGAGCCACTCTAATGCTCAAAATAATTACTGGGGTTTGACCCCAATGTCCCTCTGGGGCTTGGTTTGTTTCGTTGCCTGTGTTTGTTTTCAGGTATCCCAAGTTTTACAGCTGGTCGTGGATTTAACCCAGCTGGAGGTGCCTCAGGAGGTGGTTAGAGTATCCCAGTTATGTATAGTGTTTGTATGCACTGGTATCACTGCGGGTGGGATGTCCCGGGTGATGCTTAGACCTATATAGTTAGCAGTCTATCAGTACTTGTATTGTTTGAATTGTGCAGTTGTGTTTGTTGTCAGGTACTTGATACATGCTTATGTTGTACTGCTTTACTTTGGTTTGTAGCCTTTGCCTGTTGTGGATTTATTAAACTGGGATTATTTTGAGTATCACCGTATTTTAAATTATGCTATCTTACCGTGAGGCCAAAAGCAAAAATGTTAACCACTTTTTAGTTTATTCCGCTTGTTTTCGTGTGGTTTATCTCTTATGTGAGCACGAGGCCTGACAGATATAACACAACTGTTAGATATTTTGGAAATTATTTTACATCTTCCCCTTCAGAGCTCGAACTGATATCTTCAAACCCTAGGTACTGTTCATGCGAGCTAGTATATTCCCGATTTCTTGAGATTGGCTGGTCAGCTTTGAGCAAGGTTGGTACCTTTAGAAACCTCTTTCCAAGCCCAACTTTTTCCTACCTATCGTGAGGCCGGAGGTGGCCGAAGTAGGAAGCGCAAAGTCATCTGGTGCATACTGTTCTTCGCCTCTCCCAGCTGAACTGCTCATCCGTGCTAGTCTTTATGAGTTGTAAGTTGTAGTTATTGTTCTTGGATTTGATTTAAGACGAGTATCGTTAACTTTGGAGTAGTTTTGAGCTCGATGTTTCAGTACAGAGCTTATTGGCTCTCGATCAGTTAGGCGTGGATTCTCGAGATTTTTTTTGGTTGTTTTGGGCTAGTTATCTATTTGTACTGGCTCTTTATAGGTTTTTGAGTGCTTCAAACCGGTGTTTAAACCTCCAATGCAACAAAAACTCTTGTGTTTTGTGGCGTGGTTTGTCGAGGAGCGTGCACTTTCTGTTTTTTGATCTATGTTGGTGGGTAACCTGTTCTGCCGTGAGCTTTTTGAGGTTTGGTAAGTAGTATTGTGGTACGGATGGAGCATGTATTTACTGATTTCGTAGAGTATGATTATGTGATATTTTATCGAATGTGTAGTGCTGATTGCCTGCATACTTTCGACATATGATTGTGCATCTATATCTAGCATCGAGCATATGCATTCATATTGGGCCATGTGATCTGTTGTTAGCCGTTGATCTGATGCTCTATTTTGAGTTCTACTCTAGTTTTGTGGTGTTGAGTTATGCACTCATGATGGGGTGCACTGAAGATGCACCGATTCGCTCTCGGCCCCTCAGATGCAGTGGCCTGGATAGATGGTGGCGGGTGGTTGTAGTACACCTTGGCATTCCATTATGGTCGATCGGGTAGCTCCCGTATTTGTGTCAACGATGAGCCACATATATTTTCCACACAAGTTGATGATTACATTTCGATTGGACTCTGGTGTTGGTATCCGGTTTCTTACCACCAGTCATGCATAGCATAGCACTTTGTATATTTCATACATACTTCATCTGTTATTTTATGTTGATCTGTGTATTGGGGTTTGAACCCTTCCCTTTGGGGCTGTTTTTGTTGGGTATTTGGATTTTAGGTTATCCAGGTGGATAAGTTGGGCTAGGAGGTGCCTCAGCTAGTGCAGCCCCTTAGGTGTGGATCGAGTGTCCCAGTTACTAGATGTACATATTATCGGGTCATTGTCAGGAGATTCCCTGTGTAGTTGTTGTAGATGATATGACTTGATACTGTGTTGTTGGATTTTTATTTATATGCATATTGTTCGTCTGGGAGATTGGATGCTGTTATTTATTTGTCTTTCTGCATGACTTGTGAGCATGTTAGCCCTGCCTGTGTATATGCGCCGTTTTAAAAGAACTAGTATCTATATTTTGAGTATGCAACTATTTTAACTCGTTGAATTTCACGTCTGGCCAAAGAAAAATTTTAATCCACTTTTTAAGCTCTCACTTTTATCGCTAATTGCATGCTTAATTGGTAATTAAGTTCACCGGTCCTGGCAAAGAATGGGTGAACAAGAATGTATTTTGCAAGGAAAGAGAATGATGCTATGAAAGCTCAGTTGCAGAGAAATTTCTAATAAAAGATGAAAAATCTGAAAGTACGTTATATATAAACGATAGCGTAAAACACAAGTACAAAAAGGCTTTTGAGATTCAAGAAAAGTAACCATTCGATTTGAAAAGATGTTTCAAAAGGCGATAAAATCACAACCGTTCATAAATATTAATATATCAGCATGAGATACAAGCCGTTCCAAACAACTTGATAAGAACTCACTATATATGTGCTTAAGCTGAGTCAGATCAGCACATACGCATTCAGCCACCTTCAAAGCTTATATATTTGAACCATTGTTCCTCATGAATAAATGCATACAGAACTAAGAGATATCAAGGAGATTTAAAATGTTTCTAATTCAGGAAAACTTAGCATCTTGTAGGGGCTTTGTGAAGATATCAGCAACTTACTCATCTGTTGGAATATGCTCAAGCCGAATGTCTTTCTTAAACTCGTGGTTCCTTAGGCAATGATACCTTATATTCAAAGTGATTCGTTCTGGTATGCAGCACATGGTTCTGAGAGATCACGATGACACTAGTATTGTCACAGAAAATTGTTGCCTCACCTAAATCAACTCAATAGTCACTCAGCTAAAAATCGATGACTCGGCTAAATCAACTCCATAGTCACTCAACTGTTGTTGGATCCAGAGCAATTGAGCACAACAACGCTAGCTGTTAGATACAATGTTCTTGCGCTCGATATTGCTATGGAGGTATGTTTTTTGTTGAACAATGAGATTAGTCTATCTCCCAAGAATGACAAGTCCCACTTGTGTTACATCGTTCAATCTTGCAACCTGCGTCATCTACATCAGAATATAGTCAAATTGAAACTTGAGTCTTTGGGATACCAACGTCTCATGTTCTAAGTATCATTTAAATATTTTAAAATACGTATAACAACAATATAATGAGATTGTTTCAGATCAGCCTGGAATCTAGCACACATGCAGACATGAAACATGATGTCTGATCTGCTAGCAGTTAAATACAGAAATGATCCTATTATGTTGTTATACAGAACTCTATGGATCTTCTAGCTTTTTCTTTATCCAGTTTGATAGACACATTAATTGGAGTGGTGGCAGCTGAGCTATTTTACGTCCCGAACTTTTTGAGACGCTCTCTGATATTTTTATCTTTATTTTTGAAATCCCATTCTCAAACAGTTTGACATGTAATCCGAGGAAAAACGTCAACTCACCAATTATGATCATATCAAACTTTTCTTGCATCAATATAGAAAAATTTTCACACAAATTTATGTAGTTAGATCAAAAATAATATTATCAACATAAAATGTGAACTAACAAAATATGATCATTCTTAACAAATTTGAACAGGGTTTTATCCATGGTCTCAATAACAAAATCATGATCAATAGAAATTTGGAGAAGTTGTCATACTAATCTATTTGTGCTTATTTCAAATGAAAGTCCTTAAAATTATTTTTAAAAAAGCAGCAATGCAATATCCTACTTCTAATTTGGCTACATGTGCTAAAGTCTCATCGAAGTCTATACCCTCTTTCTTTCTGAAACCGTTGTGCAACTAACCGAGCCTTATGTTTTACAACTACTCCAATTTTTCATTAGGATTATTTCTAAAAACCCATTTAGTTCTTATTACTATGATTAGGTGGCGTAGGAAATTGAAACGACCATATTTTTCTAAAACAATTTATCAAAATAAAGGTAAATTTTTTTAAATGGGTCACCATTCAACCCAAAAATCAAGCATTAACCTCTTTGCATCGTAAAATAACAATCATGGAAATAAGGATTTAAATTAAAGAATCACCAACAACAATTATTTGAATAATAAGGTATCTAATTCTTCCCGTAATAAAAATTGTTATAACGTAAGGATAAGTTGTGAGGAAAATGTAAGGTTGCTTGTTTCCTGCCATGCTGGACCTCCATTTGCTCAAAGGTGCTGTCCCTTGGTCTCACACTTAGCTTTATCTGCACCAATCAAATATAATGAGTCTAAAGATTCAACAAGTACAAATTTAAACATAACGAGTTTTAAATAATACATTCACATGAATTTAAAAGTAAATATACTCAGTACATTTTTCTTGTATAATAGATAAAAATTCTCAAATTTTCCTATGAACTCCATTTCCAAACTGTGGCTCCTCAACCTCAAGTCGCTTGATCAAGCTATATAAAATCATCGTATTAGGCTGATATGTACTCCCATTCGTACTCTGTAATCCATACCCGTCAAGTGTAAGACACCTCGATACTTTTCCAAAGTCCATTATCCATAAGTTTGAGAGAGCCAAACGGGATGTATCTCGGACCCATATCCATCATGGAACAAGCACAATCAAGCCACATCATTCGAAAATAATTTTCCTCCCCTCAGACCTCAAATAATTTTCTTGCCTCAAAATTTGTCTTTCCCAGCCCTTAAAATTCTCATAAAAATCATGAAAATAAATAAAAGGAAAATTCATTAAAATTTATTAAAATTCATATTTAAAGATCTTAAAAATATCATAGGATCGTTCAAGACAGGTCACTGCCCCTCAAATCCCACAAACTCAACATGACAAATCGCTCGTCATTTGAACCTACCCGATCCTAACTCGATGGACTAACTTTTGGACTCGACCAAGAGTACACATATTTCCTATATCGACCCACCCGCATGACCTCGACAACCCTATTGTTCACGCACATGTATCAAACAAAGGACATTTAATGCTTCACCTCTCATTCTAGCCTATTCTCCTCGACTCCTAGATCTGACCATACTAGATTAGAAATGCAGTTAAGATCAGGAGATCCACACAGTCAAATAGGATTAGGATGGTAAACTCAGACTAGAGTGGTCAACTTAGATTAGAACGATCAAACCAGACTGGAAAGGTCAACTCATATTAGAACGTCAAACTAGACTGGAGCGATCAACTCAGATTAGAATGTCAAACCAGAATGGAAAGGTCAACTCATATTAGAACGATCAAACCAGAATGGAACAGTCAAACACATAGGATGGTAAAAATACTATGGCGGTAAACAGTTCATGACGATCAAATCAAACTAGGTCGGTCAAAAAGTTTAGAATGGTCAACACATACCAGAATGGTCAAATCCAAACGGAACATAAAGAGGATTCCAACCAAACCAGCACGACCTATCATATCAGAACATAGTTTCGGTCAGACCATCACGACATATCAGATTAGAATGGAGTCCAATCAAATCGGCACAACCTATCAGATCACAACATGGTCCAGTCCGACCAGCTCGGCCTATCAGATCAAAACGGAGTCCAATCCGACTACCGCGGCCTATTAGATCATAACAGAGTCCAATCCGACCAGTGCGACCTATAAATCAGAATGGAGTTAAATCCGACCACCACGGCCTATCAGATCATAACAGATTCCAATCCAACTAGCGCGGCCTATCAGCTCGAAGCCCTTCCCCTCGACACAAAATACATCAAATGCTCGCACGACCAAAAATGACGACCAGATATTATCTCTCACGTTTAAATCTTTCAAAACCTCCCTATGACCTGAACATATCGTCCTAACAGAAGCATAATTCGAAACTTTTGTAGAAATAATAACACCACAAGGTGAAGCAACATCAGGAAGCTTAAAGTGCTGCCTTTAAAATGATTTCAAAACACACTCATGCATAAACTCAAATCAGCACACGTATATAATCTTAAAGTGGAAGAAAATAAAGATTTAAAACTCGCAAGATGCAGTTATGCACACAAACATGCAATATATAGAATGAAAGGTGCATAATGAGCTTTTGTGCTTTCCTTCATGGAAAACTTACTACAAGACGATGCGGGGCTATAGAGGAGACCATGAAACACACAAAAACATTAAAATCTATCTAGATCCCAGGCTTGAAAGTTGGGATGAAGGAGCTTAAATATCCTCTCTTCTTTTTTTTCTGTTGTGTTGTGTGTGGTATTGCGAAGTGGGGGGCTAGGTTAAAAAGAAATGAGAGGGGGTAGGGATTTTGTTTTTAAAAATGTTAATTTTATGTTTAAATGTTTTTAATTAACTAAAAAATGTGCTATCCACTTTTTGAATACATTTCTAAGACATAGGAAATGAGCTTCAAGATCAAATTTTTTATACAATTGTTTTTACCTCGGTGTTCCCATCTCCTTTCCTTCCTCACATGATCAAATAAAAAAAATTCTAAAAGAGACTCGTCAATAGAAAATCTAAATAATTTATATATTAAGATCAATTAAAAAGTTTATTTTTTAATAAAAATAATAATACTAATCCATGCGATTTGGGTAGTGAGATTATCGGACGTTACAATAAGTCCCCCTTTACAAGAACTTTGAAACATATCTAACAGCTAGGGTTAGTGCTCCCTGATGTCCGCTCTACTTCCAAAGTAGCTTCTTCCTCTGAATGATTCAGACCCTTAGCCTTGACCATAATCATAGTTTGATTCCGCAACTTTCGATCCAGTCTACCTATAATCGTTACGACCCTTTGCTCAAATGTTAGCCATGGTGAGAGTTGTAGTGGCTCGATGTGCACTACGTGTGAGGGTTTTGGCACGTATTTCCTAAGAATCGAGATGTGGAAGACATCATGCATTGCAGACAGACTTTGAGGTAGGGCGACAGGATAGGATCGTGTTCCCACTCTGTCAACAATTTCGAATGGCCCTATGTATCTGGGTACTAGCTTCTCTTTCCTCCCAAATCTCATCACACCCTACATAGGAGCTACCTGTACAAATACTAGGTCCTGGACAGCAAACTCCAAATCTCTCCTCCTTTGGTTTGTGTAACTCTTCTGTCGGCTTTGCACGATTATCATCCTATCCTTGGTCTATAATACTGTAGCTGCTGTCTCTTGAACAATTTCCGGATCCAACACTGCTCTCTCACCCACCTCATCCCAACGTACGGGTGATCTACATTTTATACAATAGAGTGCTTCATATGGTGGCATTCCGATGGAGGACTAAAACGGTTATTATAAATGAACACTACTACAGGTATCTTCGCTTCCCAACTCCCTGAAAAATCGATTGCACAAGATCGCAATAGATACTTTAATATCTGAATCACTCTCTCAGTCTGCCCATCATTCTGGGGGTGAAAAAGCGGTACTGAACTATAATTTCGTCCCCATAGAATGAAGGCTCTTCCAGTATGCAGAAGTGAAACGAGTATCTCGGTCAAATACGATTTTGGTTTTAACTAGCAAAAAGTGTGTTGACTTTGTCACACCTAGAGCCCAGAGCATAGGACACCGGCGTTGTACAATGAAAAAAATCATAATAAAACAAGCCTCGTAGTACAGTGTAAACCAAAACTAGTCTTTTCACAAAATAAACCATTAGTAACTAGTTTAGTTTATGTATCGCTGAAGTCGCAAAAATCTAATAAACATGAGGAAGCGCTTTACAACCAAAATAACTAATTTATTACATAAATCATGAAACATGCTATTCTTCACCATCCCCAGAACATATTTTTTTTGTCCTCTTTGGCCTGTTCTTCGCTTTTATCTAGGGAGAGAGAGAGGGGATGAGTGTTTGTAGAAACACTCAGAAAGTATGGGACGATCTGTATATAATATATACAAGTATATATTTTTCAAAACATCATAAATATCAAGAAAAGACATGACACAAAACATATAGCACTGATATTTCATCTGATTTTCCATGGTTTACTGATCAGTTTCTAACTTTTACTCCTCTAAGGGGGCGAGGCCACATAACGGTTTTATACCCGCCGTGTAGGGGCCATATAACGGTTTATACCCACCGTGTAGGGGCCATACATGTTCAAGAAGTCTTAACCATATCTAATTTGAATCATAATAGTTCTTGGAATATTTTCTTATATAAATACAGATCAAAGGAAACATGCACGATCGAATCTTTTAAAAAAACGTGTATTTAGATTTTCAAAGCAAAAGCCTACTTAGCGTTATCAAATTGGGTGGGCAAGAATGATCCTCAAAGACTGTTTCTACTCGAATATTAACAACGTATCTCTCAAGAGTTATGTAGGCTACACTCAAGAGTTTGGAGTAGTATTTTGGTGTGTATTTTCTCTAAATGGTTGAGGGCCTATTTATAGGTGCATGAGAGAGTTGATATGAGCTCGATATCTTCATCTTCCCGATTTGATTTCAAGATAGATTGAAATCTTGATTTGATTTTATTTTATAGATTACAATCACAATCCTTTCATATCTCAAATCTTTTATTTCGATCTTATCTCTCAAAATATCTTGATATATACGAATGCGAAATCCATATATATCTTGATAGATCAAATTTATCCTATATAACTTTAAAAATATCCAGAATCTGAAAATTGTAGGATTTACATCCCTCCCTCCTTATTGGGAGTTTTGGCCTCGAAACTTGAGTTAACTCTGTCGTCAAAGAGGTAAGGGTAATGCACCCGGATCTTTTCTTCAAATTCCCAAGTGGCTTCTCTCTCGGTATTATTTGACCATTGAACCTTGACATATGGGATGGTCCTTCTCCTTAAGACTTGGTCTTTGGTATCCATAATACGAATAGGGAATTCTTCATACGTTAATTTTCATTCAAGTTTCCTTCGATCAGAATTGGTTCCGTTTCTAGTATGTGACTTGGGTCTGGGATACGCTTTCAAAGCTGGGAGAGGTGAAACACATTGTGAATCCTAGCCATGTTAGGTTGTAATGCTAGTATATAAGCTATCATTCCCAATTTCTTGATAATCTCAAAGGTCCAACATATCGAATATTTAATTTCCCCGCCTTATCAAATCGAACGACTCCTTTAATTGGTGAAATCTTGACGTATGCCCTCTCTCCCAATTCAAATTTCATCGAGCGCCTTTTGAGATCAGCCCAACTGTTTTGTCTATCTTGGGCAGATTTAACCTCTCTTTTATTATGGTAACTTTATCCACTGTTACTTGAACAAGTTCAGGTCCAGTGACGGTCTTATCCCCTACCTCGTCAAAGTGGTAAGCGACATTTTCGCACGTACAAGGCTTCGTATGGTGCCATTCCAATGCTACTATGGTAGCTATTGTTGTATGCTGTGAGGACTAGAAATTTATTAACTGATGATTAATGAAAATAATCAGATCTGGACAAGGATTAACCAAGGAAGATATTAACCATCAGGTTTTTAGACTTGAAGGAATTGGTTTTTCTGTTGGTGATTTTTGGAATTTCAGATTTGAGATAGAACAGATCATATGTGGACTGTTGGTCGCTATCGGGTGGCTTGGAACAGATCCGATTGGCGTAAGCAGATTTGAGAAGATCATACTCGGGTATGATCTGCTTTGGTGTATTGCGCTTGAGTTGAGTGTTTTTGGGGATTGGTATCGAAGATATCAGATTTAAGAAGTGGAATCTAGAGTTGGAGGTAATGCGACATCGTATCGTGTTACCATATTTGACGTTGGTTGAGTGAAATATGTTCAGTGGGAGTGACCAGATGTGCGCGTCTATTTGAGGAAGTCAAGTGTTGGTCAACGGTACTGTGTGGACAGGTCCGGTTGGTGAGTTGGTGTAGATCGGTGCGGTTTAATGATTTCAGATTTGACCAAATCTGGATGAGCGAGCGGGCCTTTGTCGTGAGATCTGTTTGTTTGGAGCGGGACTAAAACGCGACGTCGTTTGGTGATTGCGCGCGAGGATAGCGTAGCAGAGTTAGATCTGAGTTAGTGCTAAGATTTGAGATTCCGCCCAGATCTGAGGTAGCGTCCAGATTTGAGTGATTTAATTTCACTGTAGCTTTGACTCGGAGATTTAAATATAAGTGTCGAGCAACACTTAGTCGATTTCGAACCCGATATTTCTTATATTCTTTCCGAGAGCTTCGCGAACCCTTACTGTTCATTCGAACCCTATTTCTTGAGATTGCCGTCAATTTACGCCACCGTTTGGAGCAATATTGGTGGCGCTGAGCTCGTCTCCTTAAGATATTTCGATTGATACCAGTTTAGATACTTGGATCGATGAGTTGAGGAAGCACGAAGTAGTTACAGAGTTCGATATCTTCGCAATTGTTGTCCAGTGGTTCTTTAGTTCTTGAGCAGCTTTGGGTAAGTGATTTCTTACTGATCTAAGCTTCGATTTAGAGCTGGATAGTGCTCTGTAGAGTTGCGGTAGCTGTTAGGATACACGGCTTTAGGCTGTAGCTGTATGAGCTTTGATGTGAGCTAATTATAAGATATCTTGGTAGATTTGAGCTCGTAGGTATCTTCTATTGACTCCTTGAAGAGCTAGTAGCGCAGCTAATTGAGCAGGCTGTTGAGCTGTGTCCTGCGTGATCTGTTGAGGTATTAGCAGCTTAGAGGAGGTACGGATTTGAGCTTATTTAAACAGTTTTGGCATAAGCATGAGAATATTTACAGTGTGTTGAGAATGCTGTGTCTGAGTATTTACGTGAACAGATTTGCATGAACGTGGTTTGATTATCTGTTCTGTTTACGTATGAATTATGTTTGGTAGTGAATTGATATTGACTGTCATTCATGCATACATATTGAGCCTGCATTTTATTGATGCCCGAATTGAGCTAGCGTTGTGATCGATCGACTGAGTTTTCGAGCCTGAAAGGTCCAATGCTATCATCGAGGTAGTGGCCGACTGAGTTGTCGCGCCTGAAGACCACTGAACTGTGATGGTCGGCAGATGGTCGCACCTGAAGATCACGGATCGATGATTGCCACCGGCTGACTGGCTGTGCGTGGTGTTGAGGCTCCATTGAGATTTGAATTGTCAGCTGAGTTGTTGGCCTTGATTACCGATGTTCTTTGGTACCCTCATGCATATCTTGACTTGAAATTTTTAATGTTTTATTGAATTGCTGTTTTATGAGTTCTCTTCGTACTGAGGTTTGACCTCGTTTATTTTCCCTGTTCCTGGGCTGCTTTGGTCTGTGTTGGCCTTTGCAGGTTCTTTAGGTAATCCAGTTGGGCAGAGTGGAACGCCTGCTGGAAGATCCCCTCTTTGAGTCCCAGTTATGTATTTATGTATTGATATATTGAGCCAGGGGATGTCCTGTGCCTACAGTATTTGAGGGGATCTGTATTTGATCTTGTTGCCTGTTGCTGATGTTGTTGGAATTGAGTTTAAATCCTTATTTTGATTATAAACTTATTTTGAATGATATTTTGGATCAGGCCCAATTAGAATTTTTTTTAAGCCCAAATCTTAATGCTTCCGCGTAATTGTGCTTTCTTGAGTATCTAATCTATGTATTAGAGCACCGGGCCTGACATATGCAAACTCAACTAGGGGTAAATGTTCACTCCAATTAACATTGAAGTCTAGGGCACAAGCCCTTAGCATATCCTCCAGGTCCGAATCGTTCTCTTTGTTTGCCCATCAGTTTGAGGATGATAGGCCGTACTAAGAGTCACCTTAGTCCCCATTGCTTGTTTGAAGATCCTCCAAAAACGGGATACAAACCTTGGATCTCTATCGGACAGAATGCTGGAAGGAATTCCGTGCAACTGCACAATGTTATCCATGTACAGGGTGGCCAACTTGTCCAGGCCATAGTTCATACGAACAGAGACAAAGTGTACAGATTTTGTGAGTCAATCTACGATTACCCGAATTCCGTCCTCACTTTGTCTTGTTTTTGGTAAACCAACTACAAAATCTGTGGATATATGCTCCCACTTCCACTCTGGAATTTCCATTGGTTGAATAAGTCCTCCAGGTCTCTGATGTTTAGCTTAGACCTGTTGACATATCTTGCACCTGTCAACGAACTCTGTGGCATCCATTTTCATTTGGTTCCACCAGTACATACTTTTCAAGTCCCTATAATTTGTACTACCAGAGTGGACTGAAAATTTTGATCTATGTGCCTCAGACATCACTTCTTGTCGAAGGTTGTTGATGTCCGGTACCCACAGTCACCCTTTCATCCACAGTATGCCTTCATGATCTTCCTGTAGATTAGATTTCTCCCCACTACGACTTATGCTTTGAGCTTCGAGAACGAGGGGTCTTGATCCTGGCTATGTTTGATTGATTCCCTGAGGCATGGTTGTGCTGAAGTGTAAGCAGAATCATCTTACCCATACTCCTTCAACTCAAAGCATCCGCTATTTTGCTTGCTTTTCCCGGGTAGCTTATCGTTAAGTCATAGTACTTCAGAAGCTCAATCCATCGTCTTTGCTCATGTTCAACTCTTTCAGTGTAAATAGGTACTTGAGGCTTTGATGGTCAGTAAATACTTCACATTTTGCATCGTAAAGATATTGTCTCCATATTTTCAGTGTGAATACCACTGCGGAGAGTTCCAGGTCATGGTTTGGGTAAATTTGCTCGTATGTTTTTAGTTGTCTGGAATCATATGCAATCACCCTCCCATCTTGCATGAGCACACATCCTAGACCTTCCTTGGAAGCATCACTATAAATGGAAAAATCATTTCCCTCTTCAGGAAACACCAGTACGGGCGTTGTTGCGAGCTTTTCCTTTAGGGTGATGAAGCTTTTCTCACACTCGTCAGTCCAGTTAAAATTTAAGTTCTTTTGGGTGAGCCTTGCGGTTTGGCGATGGATGAAAAACCTTCTACAACTTTTCGGTAATAGCCCGCTAATCCCAGGAAACTACAAATTCTGTCATCGACCTAGATTTCAGCCACTCATTGATCGCCTCTACTTTCTTGGGGTCTACAGCATGCCTGCAGCTAAGATTACAAGACCTAATAAAGCCATACTTTTAACCAAAACTCGCACTTCATAAACGTGGCATACAATTCTTTCTCCCTAAATGTCTGGAGTGTGAGGCGGAGGTGTTCTTTGTGGTCCTCCACATTTGGTGAATATACTAGGATATCGTCTATAAATACCACCATAAAATTATCAAGGAATTGTTTGAACACTCGGTTCATGAGGTCCATGAATGTTGTCGGAGCATTCGTTAGTCCGAATGGCATCATTGTAAATTCATAATGCCCGTACATTGTCCTGAAGACTTTTTTTTGAATTTCATCAGCCTTAACCTTGAGTTTATGGTATCTTGATCTTAGATCAAGATTGGAAAATACAGTAGCTCCTTTGTTGATCAATATGTCTTCTACCCTTGGAAGGGTGTACTTATTCTTGGTTGTGATTTTATTCAATTCCCTATAGTCAATGCACAATCTCATACTCCCATCATTATTCTTGGAAAACATGACCGGAGCGCCCCATGGGGATGAACTTGGTCTGATCTGTTTTTTATCCAATAATCATTGAATTTGTTCTTTTAGTTCTTTGAGCTCTGCTGGGGCCATGTGATATGGTACCTTCGAAATTGGTTCAGCACCCGGAGCTAGGTTAACCTCGAATTCTACCTCATGATCTAGAATCATTCCCGGTAATTCCTCTGGGAAGACATCAGGAAATTCTTGAACTACCGGGATGTCTTCTAGTCTGAGCTCAGCTACTCCCTAGACCTTGCTCTCCATGTCTAGGTAGACTGTTTCATCGGCCTTCATTTCTTTCCAAGTTTGGGCAGCTGACAGGAGGTATTTGCGCTCGTTGGACTTGCCGTATTATGTAATTTCCTCTTGGTTAGCAGTATGACGCCTAACGTTTTTACCATGACACTCGACTATTGCATGATTCTTGGCTAGCCAGTCCATCCCAAGAATGACATCAAACTCTATCATGTTGAGTGGAAGTAGATCGGCAAGGAATACATGATTTTTAATGCCAACAGTGCATCCTTGAAGTATTTTATGTGTTTCTATGGCCTCATTTGTCCGGAGTTGCTACGCTATATGCCTCACTAAGTGTGTCAAGTGTGAGTCCTAATTTCTTAGTGAATTTCTGAGATATGAAGGAATGATTGGCAACATATGCAGGTAATTCATTGATTAGGATGGTACCTGCCACGACATATTATGGTTTGTCCTCCTCCTTCTGAGTCAAGGATAATACTCGGGCATTCGACTTATTTTCCTTTGTCTTGACCGTCGTGGTCCCAGTACTTGTTCTCATCCCTACATTCTTGGGTTTCGGGAAGTCAGCAATCGGTGCCCCAATCTTTCCACATTTGAAGCAGGCACCTGTTTTTCTGCGAAGTTCTCCAGTATGTCGTATGTTGCAGGAGGAGCAAGGCTTTACCTCGAGGTAGGATGGGATAGTTGAGGGGTTTTTTTCGAGGCAGATTCTGACTGATTCAGTCGCTTGGAATGCTGGCCCAATTGCATGGAGTTACTTTGGAAAGGTCTCTTATGTCCATTCTATTCCTCTCAATTCTTGATATAGGTTTCGGCACTAATGGATGCCCCCATCAGGTCTTCAAAACATGTAGGCCGATAAACTGCCAAAGCCGATTGAATTCGACTGTTCAACCCTATCTTGAAACGGTGCAATTGTAGAGTATCATCTGCCATGATAGCTGGGGCGTACGTTCCCAGGGAGTTGAACTGGGAAGCATAGTCAACTACTGACATTCCATCGGTCTGGGTGAAGTTCTCAAATTCGACTAATTTCTGTAGCCGAAACTCGATGGGGAAATAATGTTTCAGAAATGCTAATCGGAACCAAGGCCATGTGATAACTCCAGTTTGTACCAGCGATGGTGAAACTGTTCCCCACCATTTGCAAGCCTTGCCTTCTAAGAAGGGTGTCACAACGTCCACCTTGTGTTGTTCTTGTGCTTCCAGTAATCGGATTTGCCTTTCGACAAACTTGAGCCAATTTTCTGCAAATTCTAGGTCCGTATTTCCATCATAAGTCGGGACTCGGTTCTTACGAAGGGACTCATAATGATATTTGGTCCCACTTTGCACCGACTATGGGGGCGGAGACGGCTGATTGGGGTTGGAACTCGTGTTACAGAATCCTTGCAGCGTTGTGGCCACGATGGTGGCGATGGCCATTAGGTCTTCCATACTAAGGTTAACCCACGGTGGCGGATTTGTATCTCCATTAGAATCTCTCGTGGCATAGCGGGGGTTTCGATTACTTCTTGTAGGTCTCTCGGACATTTGCTACAAGGGGCAGAAATTTATTAATGATTCTATTATCCCCCCCCCCTATATTTTTTTTTGGTAAATGTGCAAATAGAAGAGAAACCAGAATGAGTAAATCGATGAGAAACCTATGAATAAGTAAAATCTTTTGTACTGAATTAAAAATCGTTATAAAAAAATGTGGTGAATAAGAATGTAAAGGTGGTAGCGTTGACCAAACCTAAAAACTTACTTAAAGAACCAATCAATCTATTCTAGGATTTCCCCATCACCAGGCGCTCCTGCCATTTCTATGGCACCTTCAGCTTCCACAAGGTCTTCCTCAAGTTCCTCCTCATGCATGAACTGCATGGCGTCTAACATGTTTGCATTTTTGTGGATGAGAGTTCAAACATCGTTGTCTAGATGTCGGATTTCGGCGTCAACCTGCAAGCGGTATTTCCTGATTTCCTCCTCAGCATTTTGCCACTGAGCTTGCAGGTTTGGAGCTTGGATCGTTAGGTGGTTGCTGACAGTGGAGAGTTTCATGATGGTGGCTTGGGAGGTCTCTACTTTCTTCTTATCCTTCTTATTTTTAATATTTTCATCGGCCAGCTGGGCAATATAACGGTCGATATCCTTATACAGACTCTTTTCTCTGTGCTGGCACAACCTCCAGCAATTTCTTAGACCACAATTATCCTTCATCACGAGCTCCAACTCTTGACTCATGCTAGCGATATCCTTATACAGACTCTTTTCTCTGTGCTGGCACAACCTCCAGCAATTTCTTAGACCACAATTATCCTTCATCACGAGCTCCAACTCTTGACTCATGCTAGCGGCTCTCTTATCTAATTATTCCCTGATGACCGCAACAGCACATCTTTCGGTTGCTAGCTTGGCCCTAAAACGACGAATCATGTGGCTTTGGTTGTCAAGGGTAATCTGTTTCATGCGAATGGCAGCCGCAGTGTGAGTACAAGGGGAAAAGGGAGCCATTTCCTGAACAAGTAAGGCTTAACAAGGTTGTAATATCACCGCAAGTGTGAAGATTGAGAAATTAATTTTATATATATATATATATATATTTTCTCTCATGAGATGACTTTGTAAAATTCTCAAAGTCACGATCTTTCAGTCAGATTATGAACCTGGTGATTCTGATACCACTTAATGTCACGCCTCGAGCCCGAAGAGTAGGACACCGACGTTGTACATAAAAATGATAATACGACAAGCCTCGTAGTACAGTGTAAACCAAAACCAGTATTTTTCATAAAATAAACCATAAGTAACTCGTTTAGTATATGTATCGCTGAAGTCGTAAAAATCTAATCAAGCATGCGGAAGCGCTCAACCAGAATAACTAATTTATTACATAAATCTTGAAACATGCTCTTCTTCCCAGCCCCTTAACATATTTTGTTCGTCCTCTTCGGCGTTTTCTTCGCTTCTATCTAGGGAGAGAGAGAGAGAGGATGAGTGATTGGAAACGCTCAGCAAGTAGGGGACGATTGACATATAATATATACAGGTACATATTTTTCAAAACATCATAAATATCAAGGCAAGGCATAACATAACACATATAGCACTGATATTTCCTCTTATATTCCATGGTTTACTGATCAGCCCCTAAATTTTACTCCTCTAAGGGGGCGAAGCCATAAAACGGTTTTATACCCACCGTGTAGGGGCCATACATGTTCAATAATTCTTAACCATACTAATTTGAATCATGATACTTCTTGGAATATTTCCTTATATAAAAATTCAGCTAAAAGGAAACATGCACGATCGAATCTTTTAAAATATGTATATTTAGATTTCCAAAGCAAAAGCCTACTTACCGTTATCAAAGTGGGTGGGCAAGAATGATCCTCAAAGACTCTTTTTACTCGAATATTGACAGTTTATCTCTCAAGACTTCTGTAGGCTACACTCAAGAGTTTGGAGTAGTATTTTGGTTTGTATTTTTTCAAAATGGTTTAGGGCCTATTTATAGGTGCATGAGAGAGTTGAGATGAGCTCGATATCTTCATCTTCCAGATTTGATTTAAAGATATATTGCAATCTTGATTCGATTTGATTTTATAGATTACAATCGCAATCCGTTCATATCTCAAATCTTTTATTTCGATCTTATTTCACAAAATATGTATCTTGATATATACGAGTGTGAAATCCATATATATCTTGATAGATCAAAATTTATCCTATACAACATTAAAAATATCCAGAATCTGAAAATTGTAGGATTTACAAACTTAGTGAGTCGATCCACAATTACCCAAATGGAATTCAAACCCTTAACTGTCCTCGTCAATCCCATGATGAAATCAATTGAGATGTTCTCCCATTTAACTCAGGAATAGGGAGTGACTTTAACAATCCAGTGGATCTCTAATGCTTGTCTTTTACCTGCTGGAAAGTCAAAAATTTGGAATAAAACTATTAATATCACACTTCATGTCTAGCGACCAATACAACGTCGACAGATTCATATACATTTTTTAGCTCCCTGGGTGGACAGTGTAAGGCAAGAATGAACCTCTGTCATGATCAACTCTCTCAGTGCATCCCCCATAGGGACCCAAAATTGGACCTTATACTTCACAATCCCGTCACTCATAACGTAGAGTCCACTGCCCTTGGCCTCATCCCTCAACCTCCAATTCTATAACTACTCATCATTGGTCTGGCCCCTGCGGAAACGATCTAATAGAGTAGATATGTTCGATATGTGTATTAGATCAGATCTGGATTTTGATGAACAAAAAACTTCCTCTTATGTTACTGACAATCTACATGAGTTCGTAGGTCTAAGCTGGAAGCAGATCAGATCAGACGAGTGCTGTGAGCTGATGAACTGTGCTGTATAAACAAAGAGTTGTGTTCAACAAGGAAGAATATCAGCTTAGAAGCGTGGATAAGCTTAGAGCAGTTAAGCTGAAGGAAGAACAGATACTGAGATCAGATCAGCTTAGACGAGTTGATCAGCTCAAAGGAACAAATCAAAACGGAGAAGCAAACCAGCTTTGGAAAGTTCATGTTAGAGCAATTCAGCTCAGAGCAGGAGCAGCTTATAAGAGACAAGAAGATCAGCTCAGAACCAACAGCTTAGAACAGATCAAGAGCAGATCACAAAAGTAAGAACATATATGAAGACAGATCAAGGCAAATCAGCTCAGAGGTCTAAGCTGGAGAAGCAAAGACCAGATCACAGCAGCATAGTTCATATTACAAGACTAGATAAGAAGATCAGCTTAGAAACGTGGATCAGCGCAGAGCTGTAAAGTGAAGAACGAAACTGCTCAGAGCTGTACAGAGAAGAAATAAACAACTCAGAGCTGAATAAAGAAGAACAAAGAAGCTTAGAACATATAAGAACAGATGAGAACAAGAAAAGTTTAGAGAAGAAGCACATAAACTATTCAGAGAAAAATGAAGAAGAAGCAAAGAGCAGATCAGAGGATCAGCTCAGGGGACTAGCTCAGAGGAACATCGTAGAAGATCAGGCTAGAGCTGGTCAAGCAAAGTACGAGCAATGAACAGAACAGCGAGGACAAAGCGGTGCTTTTTCCGAGTTGAAAGAGACTTTGAACTTCGCCCAAGCTGAAAGAACTGTTGAAAGCCAAAAGAGGAAAAATGATTATGTCACGGCTAAAGATCAGATTGACAGACACCAATTATGGTATCTTTCGAACGATCATATTTAATCAAGGCTGCATATATACTTAAGATATAAATGAAAATGCACCCAACAATACAACGAACGGTGAGATATGTAGAGCGATAGAGACACAACACACACAGAGTCAAATAGATGGAAGAAAACATAGAGAGCGAAGCATTCAATGATTGGATCAGAGGATCTTCATCGTCACAGTGGCGGCTGTTGAGATCGGGTTGTTATAGAGCAGTAATAAAACTCTTCTAGTGAAACTTCCCCCTTTGAAGAAGGGAGACGTATGAGATTGAGCTCTGAACTTCCATAAACAAACAGATAAGTTATTTACAGCTTTCAGCATACATACTTGCATCGCATATTTTAAAACATCATATTGCAATTTCTAGAGAGTATATTCAGATGTCTTCCACTTGGTTTTTGTGATATGTTTCCTCTCAATTGGTATCAAGCCGGTAGTTCTTGAAACGAGCATTTTAAATTGGAAATTTTAAAAAATTTAGAATGTTTTTAGGTTCATTTTACGAAGACAAGGAGTGTAATGATTTTTGAACTATGGATAGTTAAAAAAGTAAATCTTTCGTCAAGATGACACAGATTTCGCGAGATCTGTGTGGATGCCAGATCTTTAATTTTTTTTGTTCCAAAATTAGAGAGAAATGGATGATAATCTATGAATTCTAATGTCATTTATCTCGTAGTCTGAGTTGACGAACATCAAAATCTTAAAATCTAGTGCTCAGATGATTTTATTAAAACTATTTTTATCTGGCGGAATTTACTCTATGCTACTTCAGTTTTTAAAGGTTTTCGAAAGTTTTCGAGCTCATTTTATGAAAGAGGGGATTAATGATTATCGGATTGCATAGCAATTTTCTTAAAGAAAAGTGCAGCAATATCTCTTCTGTCGTGCTGGCACAGATTGCGTGAGATCTGTGCGGAAGACAAGATATTTAATTTTGGTTGAGTAAAAATTAGAGAAGTGGAAGCTATTGTACTAAACAAAGAGTTGTGTTCAGCAAGGAAGAAGATCAGCTTAGAAGCATGGATCATCTTAGAGTAATTAAGAAGAGAGAAGAACAGATACTGAGATCAGATCAACTTAGAGTAGTTGATCAGCCTAAAGAGAAAATCAAACCAAAGTAGAGAATCAGCTTTAGACAGTTCATATGTGAGATCTGAATCGCTAATTATAGATTTGGACAATTAATCGGGCGTTGGATTAGACTTGAAGAAGAGCTAGTTGGTTTGTGCATGAAATAGCTCTGATCTGGTTCGTAGAACGGTCAAATCTGTTTGGTTGAGCGCTAAAGAATCGTGTCCCGGGTTATTCTGGGAGCGCGAAGTTGGATATGTTGAGTTATAGTGGAGTGACGTCGTTCTTGGAGAAACCAGATTTGAGGGTGAATGTGGTAGCGCTACGTGGACTGGCTTGGTTTGTAATTTGGTGTAGACCGGTTCCAGGTTGTCCAGACCGGAAGGTAGTGCGACATCGTTTCGAGTTACCAATAGACGTTGGTCAGTATTCATGTGAGATCTGGTCATTCGGATCTGAGTTGCGATGCGAGGCCGTTTGGTGATGTTCGAATAAGCTCTAGTTGGATGACACGTGTGAGTCGATCAAAGTCAAATATGGACAGTGTGTGTGATCTTTTCTTGTTGGTGGTGCGACGTCGTTTTGAGAAAAAGATTTGATGACGAGCTGGTTTATGTTTGCGAGGGATTGTCTGTACTAGCTGCATTGCTGTGCGACGTCGTTTGGATGAGTCCAGATCTGGTATAGCGTAGAGTCCAGATCTGGTATAATGTTCATATCTGAGCATGTATCAGTTGTGAGCCCTGAATGTCGGTGGCTATTGTTCATCAGATCTGGGGGATTTAAGTTGTATACATAGAGGAATTTGACTATGGTCTCGCAATTATTTCCCAACAATTACAAAATATTCTATCGAGAATTCGATACTCCAGTTTGTCTTAGAACCCTAGTTACTGTTCATCGTAGCATATTTCTTCCGATTCCCGACGGTAGAAGACTCCAATTGGAGCAAGATTGGTAGTGTGAGTTCCTCTTGTCGAGACGCTTCAATTACTAACACTTTCGAAGGCTTGGATTAAGCTAGAAAAGAACGCGAAGGAGCTACAGTGCGTCGTTGTTCGTTTACTGACAGATTTTGTTCTTCTGTTCAGGTAGTGTTTTGAGTAAGCACTAGATTCTAACTTGTGCTTCGTTTAGAGCTAGTTGTTGTTCTACAAAGGTAGGATAGAGCTGGGTTGAGCTGCTGGCTCCTAGTTCCTGTTTCTGTGCGTAATATCCCTGAGCTGGTTGTTGTTGTCTGGCCTAGCAGGTGGCAGATTTGAGTTACTAAGGACTTTTGTTGTGGTAATTGTAGCTCAGAAACTGAAGGTACGAATTTGAGCTTGTTTTACAGATTTGGGTAGGCATGGATATGTATGTATATTTACTAGTATGTGATGCAGTGTATGCTATCGTGCTGTTGGTTGCTTATCTTTGCATGTACCAGGTAATGTTGTGAGGATGAGCGGCAATACCGTGCTCCTCATCTCCCTGCTGGTTGAGTTTTAGGCGCTATGAGACGAGTGGATAGCTACCATGGTCTCATGAGCTTTGGCAACAGCATGTTGAGTGATTTGATTATGCTTTGGTACCGTGTGTTGAGACGAGTGGATAGCTACCACGCTCTCACATGATTCATGGCCACTATGTTGGCGACAATGGCGGATCCGGATCCTGTTTCCCGGGGGCGCAGCGGAAGTTTAAATTTTTTTTTTGCCCCGAGATACATTCAATACATTTAAATCAATCAATAAACCATTCATAGGGCGTTTATCGATTGTTACCTTGCTGGCGTCTAGGCGCCTGGCTCCAACAAGAATCACAGGGAAGCTGGCTCTTGAATTGTAGGCGGCGGTAGATCGTCTAATCAGGTCCATGGCCGGAAACACGATTCCTCCGTCAATCTGCACTAGAAGATCTGACGGATTTTGACACGATCGGATTCTCATCGTCACGCTGATCGAAACAAGTCCGATCACGATCATCGGCGGCGGGCGGCGGTGCGGGGCGGCCGAGAGTTTGGTCTAGGGTTGTGTTGTAGTTGGTATATTTGATGTGTAGCCCTAGGTCTAACATAAGTAGACCAATGATGGGCTTCCACTAGTCCAATGGGCCT
>KV000925.1:4503-20266 GCA_001598015.1 Dorcoceras hygrometricum | reverse complement strand
CGGAGCCATAATTGCCCGAACCAACACCAATACTCCATCCAGGTGCTGGATTAGAACAATGATATATGTTAATGGAGAGTGGACTGTTGAACCTTGTGCTGATCACTGGGTGAAGATTCCCCATATGGTATTTTCTAATGCAGTTCCTCGTCAGCGTCAATATGATGACACTCTTCCACCAGTGCATATTTTCTATAAGACTTTGACGAAGAGATGGGCTGACATCTGTTTAGAGGTTGTTGATTTTTGTGCTTCAAGAAGCCTTCTACCAGTTGGTTCGTTACAGTTTTGCAGGTCTTTGCCGTTGGTTGAACCAGTTTTTAGAGTTGCTCCTAGCCAGTCTCAGGTTTTTACTTTGAGAGTTTCTCAGTTCTGCTCGGTATTTTTTGATTTCAGTGTGTTTAGTTGGCTCCCTACAACAGATATTTCAGATTTTCTTTCTTCGATTGCTATGGAAAGAACAGCTTTACGTGGTGTCCAGAGATCTTTTGCTCAGTCAGTTGTTCCAAGTGTACAGTTTTCATTAGATCAGCGCCCGTCTTCTCCAACCTCTGCTGACAATTCTTCCTCTCTACATTTTGATGCGTCAGATCTAGATGCTGCTGTGTCCTCTCTACCATCCGTCTCTCCGGATATCTCTGCTGCTCTTGCCGATTTTCAAGCTACTTTATCGGAGCAAGTTAATGAATCTTAGAGTGGCATTTCCTCCAGACTGCATAAAATTGAGCAAGGCCTTCGTGACTCCCTGTGCGATCAAGCAGCACTATTCAAAAATTTATTTCAAGAAGCACGCCAAGAAGGTCGCACCATTGCTGATGTCCAGACTCTGCGCTCTAATGAATTCCGCAAACATACTCTAGCTCAAAATGCTTCTATCTTTACCGGAGTAGCGGATGTGCGAAAGGAAGTGCAGGAAGTGAATGCTAAAGTGGACATCTTAGCCTCGCGCTTAAATGACGTTCAAAAGGATGTTGAGGCCACCAAGGAAGCCATTTCCCATCAGCTTTTCGAATTTCAAAGTCAGGCACAGGAAAATCAGAATATTCTTCATGCCCAACTGAGCGAATTTGTTGATTATATCCATCGGGGCGGTGCTGACAAAAAGGGGGAAAGTGGCAGCCGAGGACCCCAACAACCTTCGAATGTTCAAATCGAAGACAGTGCTGTGAGACCACCAACTTTTTCACAAAGGGTTGATATGGCTCAGAGACATATTGTAGAGACTGTGCTGGATGCTGATAGTAACAGAGAATCTCTTGAAAGACAAGCAGAAGCTGAACGTGATAGAGAAAGAAGAAGAAGGGAGGCGAGAATGTTGAAAAGGAGAAGAAGATATTAGATTAGCTTTTCTGCTGGAAATCTTTGTACAAATCTAATGTACAATTTTGTTGTTTTATGAAAACCAGCAGATCGTGTGTAATTTATTTTTTCATATCCTTTTATCTCGACTGCTGAAGTTTTGTCATCACCAAAAAGGGGGAAATTGTTAGGATAAAATTTATTAGTTTTGGTGATAAAAAAAATAAGACAAGTTGCTATTGGACAACTACAACAGATATTTCAGATTTTCTTTCTTCCATTGCTTTGGAAAGAACAGCTTTACGTGGTGTCCAGAGATCTTTTGCTCAGTCAGTTGTTCCAAGTGTACAGTTTTCATTAGATCAGCGCCCGTCTTCTCCAACCTCTGCTGACAATTCTTCCTCTCTACATTTTGATGCGTCAGATCTAGATGCTGCTGTGTCCTCTCTACCATCCGTCTCTCCGGATATCTCTGCTGCTCTTGCCGATTTTCAAGCTACTTTATCGGAGCAAGTTAATGAATCTTAGAGTGGCATTTCCTCCAGACTGCATAAAATTGAGCAAGGCTGACTCGACTCCCTGTGCGATCAAGCAGCACTATTCAAAAATTTATTTCAAGAAGCACGCCAAGAAGGTCGCACCAGATGTCCAGACTCGGGGCGGTGCTGACAAAAAGGGGGAAAGTGGCAGCCGAGGACCCCAACAACCTTCGAATGTTCAAATCGAAGACAGTGCTGTGAGACCACCAACTTTTTCACAAAGGGTTGATATGGCTCAGAGACATATTGTAGAGACTGTGCTGGATGCTGATAGTAACAGAGAATCTCTTGAAAGACAAGCAGAAGCTGAACGTGATAGAGAAAGAAGAAGAAGGGAGGCGAGAATGTTGAAAAGGAGAAGAAGATATTAGATTAGCTTTTCTGCTGGAAATCTTTGTACAAATCTAATGTACAATTTTGTTGTTTTATGAAAAGTTTGCATTCCAGCAGATCGTGTGCAATTTATTTTTGCATATCTTTTTGTCTCGGCTGCTGAAGTTTTGTCATCCCCAAAAAGGGGGAAATTGTTAGGATAAAATTTATTAATTTTGGTGATAACAAAAATAAGACAAGTTGCTATTGGACAATCAGTCGTCGCATCTAACAGGAGATCTTTTATCAATCGACAAATGGCACTTCAGCAGGTAGTATATCCGTTGAAATTCAACAGTTGGGGTATTCGTTGGAAATCAGCAGATGGTATGCAATCAGTGGTTGATTTGTTCTCGAAGATATTCAGCAGATACTTTCTTGAAGAGATATTCAGCAGATACTTTCTTGAAGAGATAGTCAGCAGATACCTTCTTGAAGAGAAATCAGCAAGTGCTTTTGTTTCGATCACAGGTACATATTTAAGTTTTAACGTGTTTTGCTAAGGAGTACTAAACGATAGCGTTCAAGTAAGTTGGAACGACGTCGTTGGAATGCTCAGTTATTTATCAGCAGTTGAAAATAATTCTTGAAGAGATCAGCAGTTTTTTAGAATATGTCATTGGAGAATGCAAAACGACAGCGTTTAGATAAGTTGAACGACGGCGTTTTGAGGTACCGCTAGAATTTCAGTCGATGGAGTTTGCGTTTTATCAATCGCGGGTATTTCAGCAGATGTTTTCTTCAAAGTATATCAGCAGACAGTTGGTTCTTCAACAGTTTATATATTTCAGCAGATGGCTACAATGAACATCAACCAGCAGATGATGTTGACCAGCAGGAGCATTACAAAGATAACAAAACGGTGTCACTTGAATAAGTTGACACGACATCGTTTTAAAGCTAAAGGAATCAGTCGATGGAAAAACACAAATGTATGTCAGCAGGTGAATTCTTTCAAGTGTTCTTTCAGTCGAAGCATCTTTGACAACGTTGATGGAGTTAGTGCTGGTTATCAAAGTTATTTCAGGCGCAAGCTCAAATTGATTCAAATACGATCGTTTACTCAAATGGAAAAGATGCGTAGGATCGTACAGTTTCCTGAAATAAGGAGACAAGGTAGGTACTATTTTGGGTAAATAGTACGATGTACAGAGACCGTTTTTCATTTGCTTGCAAAGGAATGGAAATAAGACAAATTGGATCTGTCAGTGAGCAATTTACCTTGTAGTGGAGCAGGAATTACGGTGTACAATTTTGGCAGCAATTCAAACGGGATTCATTTCCTTTGGAGAATTTTGTGACCGTTTCAATTAAAGCCTATATATATCAGCAGCAATGTTGAAGAAAACACACTTCGCCATTAATCTATTGCGGTCATGCTGTCAAACTTTCTCTAGAGCTTACTCTTCGTTGAAAGCATTCAAAGCTCAAGCACTCGAAGAATCTTCATTCATTTGATATTCACTGTTATACCTTCAAGTGTCATTCTCTGGTTCACTTTATTGAATCATGTTTCACTGCCTTAGAAACCAGAGATTTTACAGTACTCACGTGTATTCATTGTTGTATTTGTTTGAGTCTGTAACGAACTGTCTTTGTAAAGAAGTTCGAAAAACAAACAAGTGTTGTAAACCAGCAGCGAAGTCTGCGTGGAGTGTTGTGAAGTGCTAGGAGTTCTCATAGCTGCTGGCTTTGGGATCGGGTGTTTGTAGAAGGCCTACTTGCATCAAATCTTCTAGTGATACCTTCCGAGGAGGAAGAAGGGGAGACGTAGGACATTGAAGTCCGAACTTCCAGAAACAAATCCTGAACTCTATCTTTTACATTACGCACGATCATATTATTTGTGTTTATTTACTGTTCACAAACCAATCGGCCTTTTTCCGCACAAACATTGTTGGCCGAAAAGTTTGCTTATAACTGAGATATTCTTAAGTCTGGTAACTCGGACTTAAGTTAAGCAAGAATATTGCAAAACATTTTAAAAGAGTTTTGAAATAGAAAAATCGAAGGAGTTCATTCAACCCCCCCCCCCCTTCTGAACTCCTATTTACTTAGTGATCCTATTTCTGGGACCATCAGATGTGTTTCATGATAGCCATCATATCCACTATCACATCTAACATACACTATGGTGCATTTTAGGTCTTTATCCAACACAATTGTTAACATTATAATCACAATGAAGATAAAGAATGCCATAAATAAATGCGTATTTCATAAATAAAGATTGTCATATACAAGAGTCTATAAAACCCACACGCCACAAGTTGGCTACTTGGGCTTCTACTCTAACATACTTCGCATCGCAGATACTAGTCTACAACGTCGGGCGCCTTATCCTCATTTTGACGGCCCAATCGACTAGGAACATGTTCAGAATACACAGCGACTATTAGATGTGTTTCATGATAGCCGTCATACCCACTATCACATCTAACATACGCTTTAGTGCATTCTAGGTCTTTACTCAACGCAATTGTAAATCATTACACACATAATGAAAGTAAAGAATGCCATATAAGTAAATGCGTATATCATATATAAAGACTGTTTGTACAAGATTCTATAAAACCCACACGCCACAAGTTGTCTAGTTGGGCATCTACTCTAACATCATGTATAGAACTTGTATTTATATCTGTTGCTATCTATTAGCTGTTTGTATTGCTCTCCGTACTGGGGTTTGACCCCTGTCCCTCTGGGGCTGGTTAATTGGTTGTCTTTGTGTTGATCAGGTTACCAAGGTTTTTCAGCTGGTGGAGGAGATGACTCAGTTGGTGGTGGCCTGAGACGTGGATAGATTGTCCCAGTTATATATATTGTATTATTATGTAGTAGAGTCTTCACCGGGGAATGTCCCGTAGTGATGTTCTGTTGCTGATTTGAGAGTTTTCTTGTTTGGGATACACTTGATTCTTGTATTGTGATTGTTTTAGTTGTTATCTGCAGCTGCTAGTGTTCAACTTTTGGGTTGTTGTAAAATCAGTATTTTGAGTATCAATGTACTTTTAAATTATGTTTTCAAGTCAGGCCAAAGCGAAAAAGTTTAGCCACTTTTAAATGCTTCCGCATTTGTTAATGGCGTAGTTAATCTTTGTATTGAGCACCAGGCCTGGCATTTTTGATATCAAAGCTTAAACTGGGATAAGCTCGAATTATTTTGATCACACTTGAGTCTAGGCACTTTGTTGCTTGTTGGATGTGCTTGACTATGTGATATATTGGTTGTGTGATCTTACATTATTAGTTTTTGCCTAGATTCCGCCTAGACGTAGGGGTAGAGCTACCAGGCAGATTCCGATAGTCTTAGGATCAGAACGAGGAGATGGAGCGTAGCGTCCCTGTTCGTAGGCGTACTAGGTAGGTTGACGATGAGGTGGATGTGTTAGCAGCCTTGTGGACTAGATGGAACTGATCATGGAGAGGTTTCAGCAGAAGAATCCTCAGACTTTCGATGGTGATGAGTCGAGTTCTGATGTTGAGTCCTGGTTGCAGCACATTACAAGACTGTTTGATCGAGTGCATTACAATGACGAGCGTAGACTGAGTTTGGAGACGTTCCAACTGAGGAAAAATGCAGAGCGCTGGTGGAGAGGTGCTTCCCGAACTCTTGAGGAGACTGGTGCAGGGATTACTTGGAATAGTTTTTGTACTACGTTCCGTCAGGAGTAAGTTCCGGAGTCCTATGTCAATGCCTGGGAGCACGAGTTTGATAACTTAGTTCAGGGAACCATGTCGGTGGGGGAGTATGCTCGAAGGTTTTCTTCTCTCCTTGTCTATGTTCCTCATCTGTCTGGCCATGAGAGGGCGAAGAGGAATCGATTTTTAGAAGGGTTAAACGAGTATCTTTATTCCTTCGTATTGGCGAGTTAACCTACCAGTTATGTGGACGCGGTGGACAAGGCAATGGACATCGAGTAAGGGTTACGGAACCGTAGGTCTCGGATTCAGCCTCAAGTCGCACAAGGTACACGTCCCAATGTTCCAGGGGTGCAACCTCCCCAATTTCCCTAGTCATCCCAGCAGCCCCAGCAGATAGCGCAACAATCTTGACACCACAGTTCTCGCCTCGTGGCCATCAGTTCAAGAAGAAACAGGGTTCTAGTTCTTCTGGTTCGGGTAGTTCAAGCAGCAGCAGATGTCCCAGGGATACTTTTGCGGTCAGTGTGGAGGCAAACACCCTACCACGCAGTGTGTGGGGGTTCAGGGTGATTGCATCATTTGTGGGCAATATGTAAATTTTGCGAGGGTATGTACTTTGGCGGGATCTCAGTACACCGCTGCCCCACCAAGGGTCGTTCTGGTGGGTCATCTCGAGGTCGTTCTTTTCCTGTTCAGCAGCATAGGGTGGGGGAAGCTCAGCATAGGCCGTTTCAGCAGTCTGGTCCTTCGCGCTTTGGATATTCTTCCCAACCCCAGTTCTCAGGACCTCAGCATGCCCAAGTGAATGCCATGACACGGGAGCAAGCGGAGGTCACGCCTGGAGGAGTGATCGCAAGTAATTGTGTGTTTTTTATTTTCTAACACTTGTATTGTTTGATATTGGAGCATCAAATTCGTTTATAGCTGATGCATTTGTGGTTGAGCATGGTTTGCATAACACTATTTTGCGTGATATAGTTTCTGTTGCGACTCCTACCGGCACGATCCTATTCTCCCAAGAGATTTTGACGAATGGCATACTTAGGTTTCTCGAGAATGTGTTGGTAGCAGACCTGATTCGAATAGTGATGTGGGATTTTGATTGTATAGTGGGAATGGACGTGTTGTCTAGTTTTAGGGCCACCGTGGACTGTTTCCATGACGTTGTGTGCTTTCGACCCCAGTCTGGAGAGAAGTGGAACTTCTACGGCCATGATTCCCAATCAAAGATTCCGCTGATTTCTGCTGTGGAGATGTTTGGCCTATTGTCGTTGGACAATGTAGGGTTCATGATATATGCTTTAGACGCATCCTCGAAGTCATGCGTGGAGCTTAGTGATATCCCCGTTGCTCGTGATTTCCCTAATGTGTTCCCCGAGGAGATTCCTGGTTTTCCTCCAAGGAGAGAGATCGACTTCAGCATCGAGTTGGTGCCTGGTACAGCTCCTATTTCTCGAACCCCGTATCATTTAGCACCAACCGATTTGAGAGAGCTGAAGGTACAGCTTAGCGATTTGCTGGAGAAAGGTTTTATTCGACTGAGCATGTCACCGTGGGGAGCTCCTATTTTGTTTGTGAAGAAGAAGGATGGTTCGATGTGGATGTGTATTGATTCTCGGCAACTGAATAAGGCTACTGTGAAGAATAAGTAACCTTTACCAAGGATCAACGATTTATTCGATCAGCTTCAGGCTTCAGCTGTGTATTCCAAGTTCAATCTGAGTTCGGGGTATCACCAGTTGCATATTCAAGAGGAAGAAGATGCGAAAACTCCGTTTCGAACGAGGTATGGGCATTACGAGTTCTTGGTTATGCCTTTTTGGTTTGACTAGTGCCCCTGTAGTTTTCATGGACTTAATGAACCGAGTCTTTAGAGAGTTCATCGATCAGTTCGTAATTGTTTTCATCGATGACATTCTGGTTTACTCAAAGACTCCGATGCAACATTAAAATCACTTGAGATTAGTTCTCCAAACATTACAAAACTCGCAGTTGTACGCCAAGTTCTCTTAAGTCCGAGTTTTGGTTGGATAGAGTAGTGTTTCTGGGTCATGTCATTTCGATCGATGGATTGTCTGTTGATCCCAGTAAGGTAGAAGCCGTAGTGAATTGGGAACGTCACAAGAATTTATCAGAGATTCACAGCTTTTTGGGATTGGCTAGCATTATCGTCGCTTCATCGAGATATTTTCTAAGTTAAGCCTATGACGCAGTTGACCCAGAAGGATAAGAGATTTATTTGGATAGAAGAATGCGAGAACAGCTTCCAACTGCTTAAATAGAATCTAACTACATCGCCAATGTTGGCTTTACCTTCAGGTTCAGGAGGTTTTGGGGTATGTTACGATGCTTCGCTTAATGGATTGGGTTGCATGTTGATGCAGCATGGTCGAGTCATTGCGTATGCCTCCCATCAGTTGAAACCCCATGAGACTCGATAAAGTTCATGACTTGGAGTTGGCGGCCGTTGTCTTTGCTTTGAAGATTTGGCGCCAATATCTCTATGGCGAACAGTTCATGGTGTATACGGACTACAAGAGTCTTTTGTGTCTCTATTCACAGTCCGACTTGAATATGAGGCAGCATAGATGGATGGAGCTGCTCAAGGATTTTGATTGTGATATTGAGTATCAGCCTGGGAAAGTGAATGTAGTTTCTGATGCGCTTAGCAGGAAAGCTCAAGTGTCGATGCTGGCATCGATATATATCTCAAAGGTTCATGAGCATCTAAGCACTACTGGTTGGCGTTTCTACCCAGGTCATGACTATGTGGTGGTGTCATCTTTTCAAGTCGAGCCACAGATTGTTTTGGATATTAGGGCAGCTCAGAGAACCGATCCATATATCTATGAGTTGAAGTTGAAAACTCGAGCTGGACAGTTGGAGGATTATTCTATCACGTCTTATGGATGTTTGATGTTTCGAGGCAGGTTGGTTGTGCCTAACTTGATCGATTTGAAAGGAATATCTTGTGAGAAACTCACTGTAGTCGTCATAGTGTCCATCCTGGTGCAAGGAAGATGTATCATGCCTTAAATGCGCACAAATGGAGAGCAGGTTTGAAGAACGATTTTGCTGAATTTGTTGCTCGTTGTCTGAATTATTAGCAAGTTAAGGCGGAAAGGATGAGACCTGGTGGACTATTGCAGAGTTTAGAGGTGCCCCGCTGGAATTGGGAGCATGTAGCTACGGATTTTGTGACCCATTTGCCTCGTTCCAGCCGAGGTTGTGATGCTATTTGGGTTGTAATTGATAGACTTCAAAAGTCAGCTCACTTAATTCAATATGACGAATTCTTTGAAAAAGATGGCGAAACTGTACCTCATTTTTGTCGTTAGATTGCATGAGGTTCCTGTGTCCATACTTTTAGATCGAGATCCGAGCTTTACTTCCAGATTTTGGAAGAGTTTGCAAGCAGCTTTGGGCACCAGATTGGCTATGAAACATCCTATCATCCCCAAACCGATGGCCAATCTGAAAGAACGATACAAACCTTGGAGGATATGTTGCGAGCTGTTGTTATGGACTTCAGTGGTAGCTGGCAAGATTCGTTGTCACTGGTAGAATTTTATTATAATAACAGCTACCAAGTAACAATTGGAATGGCACCATTCGAAGCGTTGTATGGTAGGAAGTGCAGATCGCCAATCTGTTGGGAAGAAGTGGGGGAGAAGCAACTGTCTTCTCATGAATTTGTGCAGCATATGAGAGATCAGGTTGATTTGATTCGACAGCATATGAAAGCTGCGCAAGATCGCCAAGCTAGCTATGCGAACCACAGGAATAGTAACAATTGGAATGGCACCATTCGAAGCGTTGTATGGTAGGAAGTGCAGATCGCCAATCTGTTGGGAAGAAGTGGGGGAGAAGCAACTGTCTTCTCATGAATTTGTGCAGCATATGAGAGATCAGGTTGATTTGATTCAACAGCATATGAAAGCTGCGCAAGATCGCCAAGCTAGCTATGCGAACCGCAGGAATAGGCCTCTAGAGTTGCAAGTTGGTGATCAAGTGTTTTTGAAAGTTTCTCATTTTATAAGTGTTATGAGATTTGGACTCAAGGGTAAGTTAGCTCCTCGTTATGTTGGACCTTATGATATTGTGGAGAGAATCGGTCCTTTGGCTTATCGCATGTTGTTTCCACCTGAACTGTCCTCATTACATGATGTGTTTCATGTGTCTATGTTGTGTAAGTATGAGCCGAATCCTTCTCATGTGTTGCGAACTGACGAGGTGGAGCTGGATCGAACTTTGAGCTATGTTGAGTATCCCTTGCAGATTTTAGACAGGAAGGAGAAACAGCTCAGGAACAATACCATTCCTTTGGTAATGGCTCAATGGAGCAAGCATGGTAGAGAAGAAGCTACGGGGGAGTTGGAGGGAAGATGCAACGTGAATGGCCTCATCTGTTTGAGTAGATACTGCATTAACTCCAGTAGCTAAATTGCTTGTTGTTGTTCTCCAGAAATCTTGAACTCTTGGTTACTAGCCTCTTGGTATGTGTAGAGTGCTGATGGTAGTTCTGTGCAAAGTGTGTTTTTTCCAGCGTTGTTTGTCTGATGTGCGTATTATATTCTGCGTATTTCCAGTTTGGGTTTTGTGATAATGAGGTTGTAATCTGTTCTGGAGTTTGTTTCTAGATTTCGAGGACGAAATCCCTTTTTAGTGGAAAGAAATGTGAGATCTAAATCGCTAATTATAGATTTGGACAATTAATCGGGCGTTGGATTAGACTTGAAGAAGAGCTAGTTGGTTTGTGCGTGAAATAGCTCTGATCTGGTTCGTAGAACGGTCAAATCTGTTTGGTTGAGCGCTACATAATCGTGTCGTGAGTTATTCTGGGAGCGCGAAGTTGGTATGTTGAGTTATTGTGGAGTGACGTCGTTCTGGGAGAAACCAGATTTGAGGGTGAAATATGGTAGCGCTACGTGGATCGGCTTGGTTTGTAATTTGGTGTATACCGATTCCGGGTTGTCCAGACCGGAAGGTAGTGCGACTTCGTTTCGAGTTACCAGTAGACGTTGGTCAGTGTTCATGTGAGATCTGGTCATTCGGATCTGAGTTGTGATGCGACACCGTTTGGTGATGTTCGTATAAGCGCTAGTTGGATGACACGTGTGATTCGATCAAAGTCAAATCTGGACAGTGCGTGTGATCTATTCTTGTTGGTGGTGTGACGTTGTTTTGAGAAACAGATTTGATGACGAGCTGGTTTATGTTTGCGAGGGATTGTCTGTACTATTTGGATTGCTGTGAGACGTCGTTTGGATGAGTCCAGATCTAGTATAGCATAGAGTCCAGATCTGGTATAGCTGTAGAGTCCAGATCTGGTATAGCGTTCAGATCTGAGCATGTATCAGCTGTGAGACCTGTGTGTTGGTAGCTATTTTTCATCATATCTGGGGTATTTAGCATGTATCAGCTGTGAGCCCTGTGTGTTGATGGCTATTGTTCATCATATCTGGGGTATTTAAGTTGTATATATACAGGACTTTGACTATGGTCTCGCAATTATTTCCTAACACTTAGAAAATATTCCTCTCGAGAATTCAATACTCCAGTTTGTCTTAGAACCCTAGTTACTGTTCACCGTAGCATATGTCTTCCGACTCCCGGCGGTATAAGACTCCGATTGGAGCAAGATTGGTAGCATTGAGTTCCTCTTGTCGAGACGCTTCCAATACTACCACTTTCAAAGGCTTGGGTCAAGCTGGAAGAATAAGGCGAAGGAGCTACAGTGTGTCGTTGTTTGTTTACTGACAGATTTGTTTCTTCTGTTCAGGTAGTGTTTTGAGTAAGTACTAGATTCTACCTTGTTCTTTGTTTAGAGCTAGTTGTTGTGCTAGAAGGTAGGATAGAGCTGGGTTGAGCTGGTGGCTCCCAGTTCGTGTTTCTGTGCATAGTATCCCTGAGCTGATTGTTGTTGTTTGGCCTAGCAGGTGGCAGATTTGAGTTACTCGGGACTTTTATTGTGGTAATTGTAGCTCAGAAACTGAAGGTACGGATTTGAGCTTGTCTTACAGCTTTGGGATAGGCATGGATATGTATGTATGTTTGCTGGTATGTGACGCAGTGTATTCTATCGTGTTGTTGGTTGATTATCTTTGCTCTGTGCTGATTGTTGCACGTCGTTGTAATTGCATACATGCATCTATACTGTTGCGCTCATATATGTTAGCCGTTTGTTGTTGTTGCGGTAACCCGTATGTACCAGGTGCAGTTGTGAGTACGAGCAGCAATACCGTGCTCCTCATCTCCCTGCTGGTTGAGTGTTAGCTGCTATGAGACGAGTGGATAGCTACCACGCTCTCATGAGCTTTGGCAACAGCAGGTTTAATGATTTGATTATGCTCTAGTACCGTGTGTTGAGACGTGTGGATAGCTACCACGCTCTCACATGCTTCGTGGCCACTACTATTCTTTCGATCTGTTGACAGCTGTTGAGCTGGTCCTTGAGCTCCTTTGGCTTCCCGATTCAGTTGTAGCCCATGCATTTGCATCCTGCTGTCTCATGCATAGTACTTGCATTTATATATGTTTCTATCTATTAGCTGTTTGTATTGCTCTCCGTACTGGGGTTTGACCCTGTCCCTATGGGGCTGGTTATTTGGTTGTCTTTGTGTTGATCATGTTACCAAGGTTTCTCAGCTGGTCGAGGAGATGACTCAGCTGGTGGTGCCCCAAGAGGTGGATAGATTGTCCCAGTTATATATATTGTATGATTATGTAGTAAAGTCGTCATCGGGGAATGTCCCGTAGTGATGTTCTATTGCTGATTTGAGAGTTTTGTTGTTTGGGATACACTCAATGCTTGTATTGTGATTTTTTTAGTTGTTATCTTCAGCTTCTAGTGTTCAGCTTTTGGGTTGTTGTAAAACCAGTATTTTGATTATCAATGTATTTTTAAATTATGTTTTGTAAGTCAGGCTAAAGCGAAAATTTTTAGCCACTTTTAAATGTTTCCGCAGTTGTTATGTGACGCACATACCCATGGGAATCAACAGAGTGGAGTTAATTGAATAACCAAAGGGAGAGAAGGGCTGAATGAAAAATGTTGTAAGTTGTATTTCCTTACAAACCGATATACAAAACAATTGGCTCCAAAAAGTACATAGAAATAACAGATTTGACTAACAGGTTTGAGGTTCAAGTTACAAATACGATATTACAACTACTGGAACTCTATATGAATTCTCTATTGTTGTAATGGATAATGCAGATTTAACAAAAGATCAAAAACAAAAACAGCACGGAAACGCTGTCCGCCTTCCGTCTGCCTCAGATCTGACTCACCTACACCATAAAAGCTAATGAGCCTAGGGGCTCCAAAGTAAAACCGAGTATAACAAGTTCACTTGGTGCAGACAGACATATACATAACTTAAATTATTCATAGTTTAAATGAAGTCAGTTTAAACATAAATTCTTTTCGTAAAATCAGATTTGGGATAACAACCAAGATCTCATCTATTTTCCTTTTTTATTTATGGCTTTGAAGCTCCTTAGGTCCATTTGGCGCTTGATCAAGCTACATCTGAATTCAGTAACAATATGTCGAAACATCGCCCAATATGAAGGGGCAACTGATTCCTTCGACAGCTAGCTCACCCTTCCAATATGACCGTCTGTTATCTATGTCATAAATCCTTTAAATTGAACATTATCTCCTTTAAACAAATTGTTGATCAAATTCGGATCACATAGCTCGGGGCTCACTTCTTTTAAAACTCATTCTCTTTAAAATTATACTGAGCAACAGACTCAGAACATCACAATGTTCCCTACCAATGAAACATGGTACTTTGCATCGCAGATACTAGTCTCGAACTCGGGCGGCCTTATCCTCATTGACGGCCCAATCGACTAGGAACACGTTTAGAGTACACAGCGACTATTAGATGTGTTTCATGATAGCCGTCATACCCACTATCACATCTAACATACGCTTTAGTGCATTCTAGGTCTTTACTCAACGCAATTGTAAATCATTACACACATAATGAAAGTAAAGAACGCCATATAAATAAATGCGAATATCATATATAAAGATCGTTTCATACAAGAGTCTATAAACCCACACGCCACAAGTTGGATAGTTGGGCATCTACTCTAACAATAGTATCGCTAGCGGGAAACAGATCTGGCTTCTGGAATCATATCGTTAGCGTGAAACAGATTTGACTGAGAACAGTGTTTAGGTGCGAAGCAGATTTGAATATAGAAATAACATCGCTAGCATTAAAACATATTCGGCTACTGGAACTAGTGCTACAGTATCACGAACGACATCCAAAGATACCAGATCCACCTATCTAACCGATACAAAAATCCGGATTTGACCAGCATCACCGATGAACTTGGAGTCAAGTCCAGACGCCAACATACACCATGTTAGGATAAAACTTATGGTTTTGGTGATAACAAAATAGAACAAGTCATATCTGGTGTTGTCAATAGGAAAGGAAAACCAGTCGACAATATTGCTATTCAGATGCGAGGAACAGTATATCAAGACGCAAGCTTTTGTACTAGAATCGACGGCGTTTTGAAGTAATCAACCGGACGAGAGCTTTCAAGCAGTTGTTTGCATCCAGTCGTAGTGAACAGTTGTTTGTATCCAGTTGCAGTGAACAGTTGTTTGCATCCAGTCGCAGTGATCAGTTGTTTATATCCAGTCGCGGTGAACAGTTAAGTATATAATCAGTCGAGAGTTTAACAAACGATGTCGTATGGATGAAGTTAAACGTCAGCGTTTTAACTAACCAGTCGCAAGATAGTATTGGTAATCCAGACGCAAAGATTCAATTAGTAGCATGTGCAAACGACAACGTTTAAATTAGTTGTAGCGACGTCGTATTGAAACCAGACGCAAGCTACAGTGGTGCTATATCCAGACGAGAGCTACAGAGTTTTATTCAACCAGTCGTTGGATCATATTTATAACCAGGCGCTGGAAAATCACACGTGGAAAACCAGTCGACGCATACAAGTATTTTCCAGTCGCAACATTTGAAACCACGATGAAGGAAATTGGATCTGGTTGTCAAAGTTGTTTCAGGCGCAAGCTAAAATTGATTCAAATACGATCGTTTACTCAATTGGAAAAGATTCGAAGAATCGTACAAATTGCCTGGAATTAAGGGGACAAGATTGGTACTATTTTTGGATGAATAGTACACATTGGCAGAGGTCGTTACAACGGGATTGCTCATATATGGAAATAATTCTCGTATCCCTGACTTAACGCAATTTACCTTGTAGTGGAGCAGGATTGACGGCGTACTACTGTCAGAAATTCAAAAAGGATTTGTTGCCTTATCTGGATTCATCGACCGTTGAATGAAGGATATAAATAGCAGACTCTTTGAATTGAAGAAAAACTCACGCTACTGCTATTACTGAAACGCTGTCAAAATACTCCCAGAGCTATCTACTTGTTGCAATATTCAAAAGCTCAAAGACTCGAAGAACTTAACAGTTGATCTTCATTGAAACTACCTTCGAGTCAATCTTACTGGTTACATTGTTAGTAATCGAGCTCAAAGACTCGAAGAACTTAACAGTTGATCTTCATTGAAATACCTTCGAGTCAATCTTCTGGTTACATTGTTGTAATCGAGTTTCATTTTTGAAACCAGAAGATTTTTACAGTCTCATATACGTGTATTCACTGTAGTATTTGATTGAGTCTATAACAAACGGGCTTCTCAAAAAGCCGTTTGAAAACATTAAAGTGTTGTAACCAACAGCTGTGTCTGCTTGGATTGGTGTTGTGAGATACTAGGAGTTCTCGTAGCTACGGGTTATGGGATCGGGTGTTTGTAGAAGGACTACTCTCATCAAAGTCTTCTAGTGATACCTTCCGAGGAGGAAGAAGGGGAGACGTAGGATATTGATATCCGAACTTC